>BMAC01001562.1:39658-57503 GCA_014905375.1 Phtheirospermum japonicum
TCCTGGCGGGAAAACCCGCCAGTAATGCTGGCGGGAAAGCCCGCCAGGAAAATATCAGGTATTCCTGGCGGGCACAACCCGACAGGAATACTGGTGGGCCTTTTCTGGTGGAAGAAGTCGTCAAGGAAACCGCCGGCATTCCTGGCGGTATATATTCCCGTCAGGATTCCATAATCCTGACCGCAAAAATACTGGCGGCCGTTATCCGTCAGGAGGCCGTCAGTATTTCTTGGCTAGGTATTTTAGTTAGATTTATTGTTAACTTTGGGTATAAGTTGGATTAATTGAGCATATTTTCGTATTTATGTATCTCCAACTTATTTTACCACATTTTATGTTTATTTTAGGTATTTTGAAGTTTTTCGGTGTTAAGGTGGACGAATGTGGGCCCGCGAATGGAGTTTCAAAGAAATTGGGCCCCGATTTGGTATATTACGGCTGACACTGGGTCTGTCATCCACACTGGGTTACCCAGTGTCAAAACCCAGTGTTAGAAATTCTGGCAGACACTTCCGTCCGACCGGACAAGACCAGTGTCCGACCGGAGTAGAGGGCAGACACTTCTGTCCGACCGGACAAGACTTCTGACCGGTCGGACAAGTAGCGTTACGAACGCAGATTTCTGAAGAATTTCAGTTACGAAACGGCTGAAGAGTGTTTAAAAATGGCAGAGGAGGCTAGGGTTTGCATATCATTCACCCTTGGAGGCCTTTTGGAGGCTGGAGAGCACCACACAACACCCAAAGGTTGAGAGATTTGACACATCTCTCATACCTCTAGTATAAGATCTGTGCAACGCCGTATCAAGTTTGGTTCGCAGCAGCCGTCGTGGCTAGGATTCTGGGTTCGTGACAAGCCTTGGGATTCTACGCAGCTCGGAGTGCTTTCGTTCATCATCTTCACTCGTTGAAAATAGTTCAACGATTAGTAATCTCTAAACTCGTATCTCTGAATTGTTTTCGTAGTAGTTGATTTGGGATTTATTTAGAATAGTTGGAGAGTATGATGGATAATGTTTCGTTGATTGTTTGTTAAAGTACTGGGTATTCGTAGATTTGTTATCGTGTGTTGGGTATTGATATTGGTTGAACAATTGTTTTGGATTGAGAATCAAATTGTGATTGATCTAGTTACACTCTTGAAGCATTTTAGTATTTAGATTGTTATGAATCTCGTTTGGTATTTGGAATGAATTCGTATGCTGCATGGTGATAGAATTATACGTGATTTTTAGCTGTTAGAGGAATTTGATTGATAGTTGTAAACGTTGTTGACAATCGTTTGAATGATGTCTAGTAATTTGCATTTGAATTACGATAGTTGCTTTTCTTACGACTTGTCGAGAGACTGACAACCTCGAGACAAGAAGAGTTCGTTTTCTTTTATTTCAAGTTATTGGAGTTGAAAACCTTTACAAAACCCCTTGATCGTGTGTTTCTAGATAGAAGTGTGATAGTAGTATAATAAACATCATTAAATCCAATTTCCATTCCTCGAGAGAATCGACCCGAGTTAACTCATCAGTCTACAAGTGACCCCGTTCTCTTGCGGGCGAACTTAAATCCTTTTCAAACGTAGACAACACCAAAAAGGTTGAGAGATTTGACACATCTCTCATACCTCTCATATAGATCTGTGGAACGCCGTTTCTAGGTTCGATTCGCAGCAGCCGTCGTTCTTCGCTAGGATTCTGGGTTCGTGACAAGCCTTGGGATTCTACGCAGCTCGGAGTGCTTTCGTTCYTCATKTTCGCTCYTTGAAAATAGTTCAACGATTAGTAATCTCTAAACTCGTCTTTTGATGTTTTTGAAAGTGGTTTGGTTTGACATTGGATATGAACAATTGATGTTTTGGGTTAGATAATAATATGTTAGTAGATTATTAAGGTTTCGGTGATTTGGATTCATACCTTTGTGTTTTCGAATTATTAATTTTGGTTGAACTATTTGATTGATAATCGCTATCGTTGTTTACAATCATTGGAATGATGTTTAGTAGTTTGCACTTGATTTACAATAGTTGTTTTTCTTATAAATCTTGTCGAGAGGTTGACACCCTCGAGGCAAGAAGTATTTGTTTCTGTTAAGTTATTGAAATTGAATCATTTCCAAAACCCCATGAGTTCACGTGTTTTTTAGATAGGATTGTGTTATTAGAATAATAAACATCGTTAAATCCGATTCCCATTCCTCGAGAGATCGACCCGAGTTAACTTGCCAAGTCTACAAGTGACCCCGTTCTCTTGCGGGAGAGCTTAAAACCTTTCAAACTTAGACGCGCATTGCTTAACCGGAATTTAATTTTGAAAGGAACACAAAAGTTCGGCTCACTACCATCCCCAGTCTGATGGACAGACTGAAAGATTAAATCAATGCCTGGAGAATTATCTCAGATGCATGATTCACCACAATCCTAAACACTGGGTTAAGTGGCTGCCCCTAGCTGAGTCTTGGTATAACATAAATCACAACACAAGCCTAAAGTCTACACCTTTTCAAGCCCTATATGGTTACCAACCTCCTACTTCTTTCATGGAGACACACATCATCACACAGAACCCAGATGCAACAGAATTCATTCATAGCAGACAATAAATAATACATGACCTCAGAGAAAACCTAAAGCTAGCACAGCAACGCATGAAATTTTATGCAGATCAACACAGAATGGAGAAACAATTTGAGGTGGGAGATTGGGTATACCTAAAGCTACAACCTTTCAGGCAAAATTCCATTGCACTCAGAAAAAATCACAAGCTTCCTGCCCGATTTTATGGGCTATATAGAAAGAATTGGAAAGGTAGCTTACCGATTGGAGCTTCCTGATGATGCAAAGATCCACCCGGTTCTCCATGTTTCCCTTTTAAAGAAGAAACTTAGATCTACTATGGTGCCACCGCCAAACGCACCCCTCCCATTGATAGATGATGAAGGGGAGTTCTAGGTTTCCCCTCGAGAGTCAATTGGACAAAGGGTTGCGAGGAGAAAAAGAGGTGAGATTATTCAGTTTCTCATTCACTAGGAAAATGATAGAAAAATCAACGCAACTTGGGAAGACGAGGGGTACTTACATTGCATGTTTCCAAAGTTTGATCCTTGGATACAAGGATCTTCGGAGGGGGGCAATATTGTCATGGATCGAAGAGGAATCGCCGGAATTTTGAAGATTAGGTCATAGGGTGAAATGAAGGGAAAGGAGATGGGCGAAATTGTGAAGGAGCGTTGCGGGTCGAATGGTAAAGGAGGAGAACAACCGGTTTGTAGCGTAGCGGGTTTGGACTCGTGCGGGGCAGATTCCAATTAATATGTCAATTAGGCTTTCGGCCCAATTCCATTATCTTAAGCTTTTTATTATTTTCAGCCATTTTACTAGTTTGTTTTATTTGAGAGTTATTATATTATTTCAACCGATTGGAGAGGATTAACTGACATGTGTATTTGGTTCCCCCCCCCCCCCCCCCCCAAAAAAAAAAATCATGTTATATTATGTACGAAGGGAAAAGGAAGGGACTAAGCAAGAATTACACTATCTACATCTTACCTAATTTCTCTCTCTAGCTCTCTTCCTCCCCAAGTCATTATCATTCAGTATTATACATACAAATTCATGTAGTTCATCATCTAAGCCAAGAAAATATAAACAAGATTATTATACAAAACCTAGCAAATACAACAGAATGGCTCCCACCCACCCCCCGCGTACGCACATCTCCTCGTCCATTTGAGGTGGCATGAGGGGTCACGTTATCAACATTTTGGAGAACTCTCGCTGGATCCCTGGCAATAACTCCAGATTTAGCTTCTGGTGAGATAATTAGCTTGGTTATTACATCGCTTCCCATATCGGCATTCTGGAAGCTTTTAAGCCTCATTTTTCTCAGACTTTCGCCGATTAATTCTTCTCTGGGATCTGGCCCTTTATGGAGAGATTCTTCGTCTCTTTTACCGACATAATTATTGGCATCCTCCAGTTTCACATTGCCCCTCACACCGAGGATAAGCGCGTCTGGTCTACTTCACCTTCTAAGGACATCTCGGCTAAGGTTGCATACGACCACCTCCATCAGTAGTTTCTCAAGGTTCAGTGGGGCAGTTGGATTTGGTCTTCTCATATTCCAGATTGGCGCTCTATCACTGTTTGGAAGGTGATCTTTAATCGGCTCAGTGTCTTCGGTGTTATCCGCAGGCAGGGGTTCATAGGTCCTTCATTTTGCTTCTTTTGCTTTGAGAGCATTGAGACGGATGATCATATCCTCATGGATTGTCAGTTTGCGGGTCACGTTTGGGGCTGGATTGAAAATTCTTTTGACATCCAGCTCCCCCTTCAGGTGGTTTTGCTAATCTTTGTGTTTTTAGTGCGCAGGTATTCTACCTATGGAAGGTGGCTTTCATCTCGGCGATCTGGACAATTTGGCAGCTTCGGTGCAATTTCATCCATAATGGAGTTCATCCTTCCACCACGGAGGCACTTATTCTCATTCGCTCAATCATTTTGGAGTCTTCCACTCTCGATCATGGCACGATGGAAAACACTTTATCTGACCTGGTTTGTTTGTGCAAATTGGGTATCCTTGGTAGGCCTGCGACTCCGCCACCCATACCCCTTTATCCTGGTTGCCCCCCTCACCTGGATGGATTAAGGTGAACACGGATGACAGTGCTCTGGACTTTCCTAGAGACTGCATCGCGGTGGGCATTTTCCGCAGGTGCTGGGGCTTTATAAAAGGTGTCTTTTCGAGACCACTTGACCAGGGTTACGCCTTCGAGGCAGAGTTGGAGGCCGCGATTATTGTGGTCAAGGAGGCTAATCATAGAGGGTGGAGATGGATTTGGTTGGAATCAAACTCAACTTACGTGGTGGAGCTTTTTGTGAAGCGTAGCCTGGATGTCTCTTTGCGCTTCTTGGCTCATTGGCATCGGATTCTCTTTATCACTACCTCGATCGAGTTCATGGTTTTGCATGTTTATCGAGAAGGCAATCGTGTTGCTGATATGCTCACCAAGTCTGATTCTCCCCATTACGACTGGTTCACGTCGCCTCCGGTGTTCCTCTTAGATCTGGTGAACGATGATATCTTGGTAAAACGGTGTACTGTTCATCACGATCTTGACATCAGCCCCTCGAATGGCAGTTTAATCTCAGTTTGGGAGAGGACCTTGGTATTGGTTCTTTTTAGATAACGACTGGCTTGTTATAGATTGTTTTTACATTTAGCCAACTTGTGTCTCTTAGTATTTTTTTTATCGCTTTGTTTTGTTCCTTTGGCTATTGGCGTGGGGAGAGTACTCTTTACTCTACGGTGGTTTCTCCCACAAGGGTGGGTTTACCTCGAGAGGTTTTAATGAGTCCTGAACAGATGTCTTTAGTCTAGGAATGGACGTCGTAATCAGCGTTTGTATAAACGGTTTTATCCCTTTTTAATTAAAAAAAGTATGAATATTCACTACAAAAAACTGGCGAATTCTGATAAAAAATTTTAACGGACAAGAACCCGTCTGCATATACTGATGGATTGTTAACGAGTAGATAATACTGGAGAATTGTTGACGGGCATAGGCCGTCAGCAAAATAACAGTCAGCGACCCGTCAAATCTAGTCAGCAAAATAAAAAATGCTTGCAGATTGCTGACGGGTAGTTAACGGTCACTTTTACTGACGGTCATTGCCCGTCAACAAAATAAAAAAATAAAAGTATATATATGCTAACGGCCCTTTACCCTTCAGCAAATATATATATATATATATGATGACGGCCCATTATGCCGTCAGCAAAAACCCAAAACAAATACACCCCGTCCCCAGCAGTTTGTTTCCGCATTTTGAAAACTAAAAAAAAAGTGGTGATGAGATATCAGGAGAGACGGTGGCCACCACCACCACCACTGGAGGAGAGAGAGAGAGAACGCACTACTCCCGCACCACCACACCACTTCTGCCACCATCGCAGCGCCACCACCACCAGACTACAAAAAATCTATATTTTGCTGACGGGCATGATCCATCAACAAACTCGTCAGAAAATGGATGCTAATGTGTTATGCTCGTCAGTAATTTTGGCGTCATCAAACGACTTGCTGACGGAATTAAGCTACCCGTCAGCATCTGCTGACGGCATACTGATGGGCTAGACCCGTCAACAAAGCCCTTGACCATAATTTGATACCCGTCTGGCGGGTAAATTAATCCCATTAGAAAACTTAAATAGTGTTGATGGGTCTTTCCCGTCAGCATTTGCTGACGGGTATAGCCCATCAGCATTGGTCAAATGATGTTGACGAGTCCACCCCGTCAGCATTTTCAAAAAACATTATTTTTAAATTTTATTTTTATTTTTTTTTAAATTTACTTTTACTTATTTCACAAATCAATAGTCCAATACAAAAACTAATTTTCATTTCCCATGAAGAATATAATTAATTAATAATTATATCGTACAATGTATAAAGTTTAAATAAAGTACCACATGTAAATATTATTTGTTCCTAAATCAACTACTTATCATCAGCATCATCATCATCAGAAACAACAACAGTTGGAGCATCAGAGGACGGCCATCGACGTCGCGCCATCGCTGCGCCGACTTCCTGCATCACCCGATCATAGAGAGCCACCTCGTACTGGAGCTGCTAACGTGCATGCTCCTCACGCATGGCCTGCAGCTGCTCTTGATGTGCACACTGGCTCACTTGAAGCTGCTCCTGATGTGCCCACCGACTCGTCTGGAGCTGGCTCTTTATAATCTTTATTTGCGTCTGGAGCTCCAAGACACGGCTATCAGGAATAGAGGAGGTACCGCCTCTAGAACTCTTTGAAGCCAGAAGAGTTCCTAAACATCCCGTGCCAAATCGACAATCCTTCTTCATTGCCACGGTTTGTAGATAGACCGTGTTCTCGTCAATGGCAGGAAGATCCGGTGATGAAGCACGAGCCTCCTCCAGACGTCTCTAATACTCCTCCTACAATATTTTGATTAATGTATAATTTATCATTACAAGGATTAGAAACGAAAGATATATATTTATATTAATTACATTAAAAAATACTTAGAAAAGTCTGCTGCGATTGAGTATTAATGAAAGAGCCATTAGGTCTCTGGTGCATAGTCAAGAAAAAGCTCGAATGCATTGGGTTCCCTACACAAATCTTTGTGCTGTATACAATATTTAAATTATTTTTTAATTTATCACTAATTATGAACTAATTAATTAATTACGAGCTAAATTTACAAACATATTTCAATTTTACTTATGAGCTGACGTGCATGATCAATCGCAGTCTGAGACCCTCCTCTGTGTTTGGCTATCCCTGTACCAGGTCTGCTGGGTTCACTCATTTTGTTCCTGCTCTCCTGCTCAAACTGCTTCTTTTTCTCTGGGTTCTCGAGCTCCACCACCCATCTCCTCTAGATTACCTCGCCGACGCACGTGGGCACCCTCCCCTGCGTTCTCCACTTTGTCTTCCACTCGTGGAGATAGTTGCACCACGAGGTAGCCATAAAACTGTAGAAATTCTTCCGTACGACCTCTTCATAATATACACTCGGGTCCCAGTAACAACGCCTTTGCAAATCAAAATAATTTGATTAATAAAAATCATTATATATAATAACTTTTGAAAAAAATATAAGTTAAATTACCAAAAACTCGGGCCACCACAAATGACGATGAGGATCGGAAATATGCTCATACTTCCACCCATCGGGGTGTACACAAGCCTCGTGGATCAACTGAAGGATCATCGGTAACTCCGACAAGTTACTGCGTATCCTTGTAAAATATAGAGTTTATTAGGACAATATATTGAAATAAAGAATTTATTACTTACAAAAATTAAATTGAAGTTACTTATCTCGGACGACAAATATCTCGATCATACTAGGACGTGGTGGCATGAGCTCTCTCGCATGTACTACCATCGGATGTGGTCGCTAGAACAATCGCCGGAGTCCCTACCGTAAGTCCAGCATATCATCGTCTTCATCGTCTATCTGACGATGAGATGATGATGATGAATGAAGAGAAGCACGACCCAAAGATAGGCCTCTAGAATTACGCTCAAGATCTTTACCTCTCATCTAAGAAAACATTAAAATCTAAGCATAATTGAACCAGGAAAATGCCAATCCATCTAATAATTACTATTATTAATTTTGATTTAGATTGATTGAATTGGTAGTGGGAGGAGAGAAATATGAGTACATATGATGATGGATACAGTTACGGAGCTCTAGAAAGAATCTCATCATTAATTACTTTTTTCAATGCACCACTTTAACTCTATCAGAAAAGTAATTAATGATGAGATTCTTTCTTGTGCCCCGTAAGTATATCCATCATCATATATACTCATATTCTTCTCCACCAACTACCAATTCAATCAATCTAATATAATTCCAACTATATATGTATGTATCAGTTTTATAATTAACCTGAACCGATATCAAGGTTATCGTCAAACTCATCTATATCTTCATCTTCGGTTAGAAACTAATCTTCTGTCTCCTCCTCTGCCTCATCGACAAGTTCATCCGGATAACTGATAATAAGGTCGACGTGTAATTTGAAATCTCCATCCTCTATTTGTATTGAATTGTGAATTTCTATCTGCTCCTCTTGAAAGGATTGATTAGGCATCATAGGGTCGATAAAGTCTATTGTTGATCTCACTTTAATTATTCACATTGCCAACCAATGCAGCTTATCTTGTTTCAAACTTGGATACATGCAGTAGTAAACTTGAACAGCTTGAACAACAAGTACAAATGGCTCATAGCGATTGAATCTACGCTTATAATTGACAACGACAAGAATATACTGAGGATGAACCTTTGTGCCTACGGGAGTTGGATCAAACCACTCACAATTGAACATGAGTGTGCTCTTGTAAGGCAAGCCAGTATAGTCGAGTCTAACAACTTCTACGAGACGACCATAGTAATCATACTCATCATCCTCATAGTTTGTTCATTTTATAAAGACGCATGTGCTCGAAGTTGATGTATTTAATCCGTATGCAACTGTGTGAAATCTGTATCCATTAATATTGCAACCGTGATATGTAGTCACACATTGTGATGGACCTACTACTAGACTCTTAATGTACTTATCGGTGACATTGTTCAAGGGATCTTATGCCTATAACGACGGAAAGTAATAAACATATTATTTAATAAAATATTGATTTAAATGGCATATATATGTTATTTTAGAACAACTCACATATCTCTCAAACCAATCGGCAAATTCACTTTCCAATTTTTTTTCCAGTCCATCATCTGTAATGTTTGGTTGAGACTATTTTACAACCTCTGTGAAGATACTAAGTATGAATAAAATTAAAAATTGTCTTAATTTATTATAGATTAATATTTCATTAAAAGAATATAAATGATGACATTTCAAACCTGATAAATTCTTGTACTTCTTCATAGTTCAATAAAATGTAATTCTTCTTTACTCAATAATCTTTTCCCCAATGATGAGAATGTTTCACCATATTTTTTAAACACTGAGGGAACGTCATCATCACCGTCTTCACAGTTTTGTCCATCATCATTACGAGGAAAATTTGTCCTTTCGTTTAAGACGTGATCTTTAAAATAATACGAAGTGAAAGTTGATGCTTCTTCGATGAGATATGCATTTACTATTGATACCTGAATGCTCGCCTTGTTCTTCACATTGTCCTTCATTTTCCAACAAAATATCTCGAATGGATATATCATCCTATATTGCACTGGACCTGCAATTCTTGCCTCGTGTGCTAAGTGAACTGGCAAATGCTCCATGGAGTCGAAAAAACTAGGTGGAAAGATTTTTTCAAGTTGATACAAAATTAGAGGAATACCATGCTCTAAACGACACATATCATCAGTCCCAACCACCGTGCAATTGAGGCTCTTGAAAAACAAACTCAGCTCTGCGAGGGCCTTCCACGTGGGATGGGAAAGCAGTTCTCGAAAGGTAGTTGGTATCAACCTTTGCATGAACACATGACAGTCGTGACTCTTCATCCCAAACAATCTCAATCCCTTCATATCAACGCAACGCCCAAGATTTGATGCATATCCATCTGGAAATTGAAGAGCTTTCACCCACTCACACAAGGCAACTTTTGATGTCTTATCCAGTGTGTAACAAGCTTTAGGATACTTTCCTGCTGCGTCTTGTTGTAGGCCGGGATGAAAATAATATTCGTTCAGTTCATCCTTGGATTTGAGAGTGTCTTCTATCTTCCCCTTGACATTTATAACCATGTTGAAAATATTATCAAACACATTCTTCTCGATGTGCATAACGTCGATATTATGCTGAATCAAATTTGTGCTCCAGTATGGCAAATCCTAAAATATACTTCTTTTCCTCCAACCACATGATTTTGCTATGTGTCCATTGATGGATTCTGCATTAGATTGGTAATTTCTGAAAGCCCTAAACTTTCTCTCTCTCCCAAAATCTTTGTTCCTGACCGTACGCTCGGCGGTGGAGTCTCCACCTTTCTATTTTTCAAAAATCCCTTCTATCTTTTCAAAAAGGATGACCAGAATCAAGAAATTTCCGATAATCTATTGAAAAGAAGAAAGAAAAGTTATTGAAACGATCTTAAAAATGTAGATGTGAGGCATAGAAAAAAAAAAGGCGAGAATATGGTAAATTTCGCGCATAAAAATATTTTGTCGTAGTTTTGGTATTTGGCCCATAACTTTATTATATGAAGTCTAATTGATGTGATTAAAGCATCCATAAAATCTAAGATATAAGGTAATAACTAGTTTGAAGACAACTAGGCCCAAGCCAGTCGTTTGGAGGGAAGAAAATTGAAAATTAAAATAGTGTGCAACAAAGCGACAAAGTTCTTAAAAACATGGGATTAGATTTAAAAATCTTTCGAGTAGTCCTATGTATACCCTCACTCATTGTCACGTGAAAATAACACATTATATGACATAGTACATTATACAGGATGGGGGGAGGCTAAGCTTGGAGGGCAAGAACTTGTAAGAGTAAACCCGAGGAGCGAGGCGAAAGAGACGGACACCACCCATCCATACATCAAAGAGAATAGATGATTTATCTATCTTTTTATATTTCAATATTAGTTTGAACATGTGTTATTCGACATTTGTTGTGTGTTTTTTATAACCATGTCCAATTAGACTCTTTGATTCCAATTATGAGAGTAGATTGAAGATGCTTGTTTTATGATATTAAAGTATTTCATTTTTTTGATGTTTATTCCTACTCGTTTTTTCTTGATTTGAATCCGTATTTAGTAATTGTCCATTGTTTTACACGATATTGCTAATATTGATCAAAATGGAAGTACAAGAGATAATAAGATAGACGACATAGATAATTTACATGTGTATAATTGTCGAATGGAAGCTATTAATTCTTATTAGCTAGTTTTAGCTGAATTATGTGACATAAGCTGGGGAAGGTGCACGGGTATTTGAGTCTATGATTCTGCATCTTTAGACCAGTGGTGCTAGATGGCCTTTATGATTCTTTACAAGATAGAACATTAATAAAATTTATTTATCATAAATGAAAGAGCATCAATCGAAACCATGTTTTAGAATCATTTATATCTCTCATTTGTGTCCTTTTGTATTAGTTATTTTTATGTTATTTATTTTTGGTTTAACTAATTAATCCTACATCTTTATATTTATCTAAATAAAATCGATACTATCATAATTGCGATACCCGATAAAATAGTTAATTAATCTCTTTGCGGCCTTGCTCACCACTACTAAGATCGAAACTCGTACACTTGCGGGGTTAAGAAAAATAGGCAAAATAACCTCTAAAGTCATAATTTCCTCAAACAACGCCTGAACTTCATCCAAACATCCTCACACAATGCCCTTTTTTGACAACTCAAAATAACCCACAGCCAAGTGATAACTGCCAAACACTAAATGAAGGATACGTGAGTACTGCAATTTTATCCAGATACTGTAAAATCAGTCCTCACACACCCCTCTTGAGCTCTAGATGAACGTGAAAAATATTAGACAAGAGAAGCCAAAAGCTCCTACCAGCCTATAGTCAAAGGGGACAAATTTAAGAACCTTGAAACCTTTAGACTGAAAGTCACCTCATAAAGGCAACTTTATAAGAATTGCATGCTAAAATTAATATTGAATGATGTGAAGGTTTACTACGATGCTAAATCTATCTCCCCCACCTGACCACTAGAAAACATTGCTGCAAATACTAATAAGCAATACGAGAAGTAATCATCTTGTATAGGTGCCTACTTTACACTCTCTAATCTTTGACACCATCCATGACTATCATGTTGAGTATGTCAAACAAAATACCTACGTAGATAACTTCCAAAGTCTGTCAATTGAATAATATAATATCAACTGTTAAAAAAATAATTATGAAGACACTACAATTTTAACCTGATCAGAAATATTGTACCTTAGCAAGTTATCCCACACATCCTTATCAAAGATGTAAGAGGTTCAGGATCAAACTTGCTTTATGAACAATCATGTTTACACAAAACAGGTAGAAGTATATCATTCAATGTATTACAGAAGAAGCTGTGAGCCATATAAATAGCCACGAAGGATCAATCTAGAATGAGATAGTTCTATACACGTGTAGCTATGAAGAGAGCTCGTACAATGACAACCAGTGGTGAAGTACAAGGCAATACTTTTCGTTGCCACCTTCTGTGTAAGGTGTAAAGTTGGACAGCTGCCTGACTATGATATCTTTGGCATTATCTACAGCATGGAGTGTGGTTGTGATCTCTTTGGCTCTATTTGTTGCATGGCTATGCATGTGTGATGTATACATGGATAGATGACTGTTTATACGCCCCCTCAATTCAAGGGAGGACAGAGGCATAATAGGAAGCTTGTGCCTGATCCTTATGAAGAATTGACCAGATAAAGGTTTGGTAAAAATGCATGTTGTTTAATCAATGGATGGTACATTATGAACTTGCAGTTGTTTGTGCATGATCATTTTCCTAACAAAATGAATGTCCAACTCTGAATGATTTGTCCTGGAATGCTGAATTGGATTGTAGGCAAGTGCAATTGCCCCTTGATTATCAACCCAAATAGTAGGAATGTGTGGCTCTAGTAGATGTAATTCTCTCAAGAGGGCTTGTAACCAGATAACATCACGAGTGGTTGTAGCAAGACTTTTATATTCATCTTTTGTGCTTGACCAAGACACTTTACCTTGTTTCTTGGAGCTCTAGGTGATCAAATTTTTGCCAAGGAACACACAAACTCCATAAGTGGATTTTCTATCATCAATATTTGAAGCCCAATCTGAGTCAGCAAAAGCAGTCAAGTTTAGAAAGGGGCTGGATGTGAAGATCAACCCATAGGAGGAGGTGCTAGATAGGTATCTGAGGATCCTTTTCACAGCTCTCCAATGAATTTCAGAAGGTGCTTCCATGAACTGGCTTACCTTGTTAACACTATAGCTGATATAAGACCTAATTACTGTGGTATATTATAAGGCACAAATAATTTATCAGTATAGATTAGCGGTTATGCATAGGTTGACCATCAAATTTAGATAGGGAAGGATGAGTGATCATTGGAGTAGACAATCCTTTGTGTAACATCCATACATCCAATACATTATTTAATTATTTAATTTTCATCATGCTTTAAAAATATAATTCTAGTCCCAAGCTCGTCGCCATAATACGACTTCCTATTTTAGTTTTAAATAATATAAGAATTCTATTTTAAACGAATTTATAATTCGTTTCCAAATAAAATTATATTATCAACTTKTAAGAAATTATTATTATTATTTAGTAATTTATTTATTTATTCAAATTACTATTGAGTCGTCTATGAAATAAATTTCGATTTCTAAAATTATTATAATTTATTTTTATTATAGTTATTTTACTTATTAAAATATTATTGGGTCGTTCACGAAATTAATTGATTTAAACTTAAGTCGTCTAGTGGATCGTTTTATTCTCGGACTTGAAAACGAGCCCAATCGAAGCCCAATTGCTAGCCTAGCCCACCAAGACTCCACCCTAACCTTCCAAATTTAAAACCACCTTTAGTTTATAAACAAAATTTCATTTTTCTTCCCCAGCCGTTCCTAATCGTCTCCAACCTTCACAAAAGTTTTCAACTTTTCTTCACATCACAGCAAGACGGCCGTGAGCAAAGGTATTCTAATTTTTTTTCAAAGAGACTAATCCAAACCATCACCATTTTCTAACATCATAAATCGCCAACATCCCGGCGATTCCCAGCCAAATACCCCAATCACCTATCGTCGCCAACAACCCGAACATTCAAGACGTAACCCGACACGTCGAAAAATCGTCCATCAATCACCGACTGCCGAGTTAAACCTGAAGCCAAACCACCACCGTCCGAACCATCCTCACCAAATCGTCGGCAAGATCACAGCCACCTGCCGACTCAGCCCAGTCGCAACCGAGCCGCAGCCCAAGCCAACGTCACCACGGCCCGACTCCAGTCGCGACAGCCACAGGCAACGGCGCCCAAATCGGCCGAGTGGGAATGAACTAGCTCAACGAAGTATCAAGCGAAGATACAATGTCGCGAAAGAGAAATAACTTTCAAACTCCCAGAAGGTGGAGAGATCAAGTTCTTTTGGAGCCAAGACCAAGACGGTGCCACAAGTGATAACGGCAATGAAGGCCATGAAGCTGTTGAAGAAGGAGAGATGCCAAGGTTTCCTGGTGAATTTGGTGAGCAATCCAGCGGTCGAGGTGACACCGCACGAAGTGCCCATCGTTCGAGATTTTAAGGACGTCTTTCCGGAAGAGTTACCAGGATTACCGCCCAGTCGTCAAGTCGAGTTCATAATTGACTTGACACCAGGGGCAGCACCTATCTCAAAGGCACCTTACAGGATGGCACCGAAGGAACTTCAAGAGCTAAAGGCACAAATCCAAGAGTTGTTGGATTTAGGTTTTGTCCGACCGAATGTTTCACCGTGGGGAGCACCGGTCCTCTTTGTTAAGAAGAAAGATGGGTCAATGAGAATGTGTATCGATTATAGAGAACTTAATCGACTCACAATAAAGAACAAGTACCCATTACCTCGTATTGAAGACTTATTCGATCAATTAAAAGGAGCAAGTGTCTTCTCTAAAATCGATTTAAGGTCGAGGTATCATCAGTTGAAGATCAAGGAGAGTGACATTCCGAAGACTGCTTTCAGAACGAGATATGGGCACTATGAGTTTGTTGTGATGCCTTTCGGGCTAAGCAAAGCTCCAGCAGTGTTCATGGACTTGATGAATAGGGTTTTCCACCCCTACTTGGATAAGTTCGTCATAGTCTTTATCGACGATATCTTGATCTTTTCAAAGAGTCAAGAAGAGCACGAAGAACACTTACGAATAGTGTTGAGAACACTTCGCAAGGAGAATTTGTATGCAAAATTCAGTAAGTGTGAGTTTTGGATGGACCGAGTWGTGTTCCTTGGTCACATCGTCACTGCTCAAGGGATAGAAGTGGATCCATCTAAGGTTGAAGCGATAAATGGATGGGCCACCCCCATGAATACGAGTGAAGTTCGTAGTTTTCTGGGTCTAGCAGGCTACTATCGAAGATTTATCGAAGGATTTTCTAAGATAGCTGTGCCGATGACTCGACTTACGAG
This sequence comes from Phtheirospermum japonicum, assembly GCA_014905375.1. Classification (NCBI taxonomy): domain Eukaryota; kingdom Viridiplantae; phylum Streptophyta; class Magnoliopsida; order Lamiales; family Orobanchaceae; genus Phtheirospermum; species Phtheirospermum japonicum. The sequence goes on from BMAC01001562.1 coordinate 55,306, forward strand.
GAAAGGGGAGAAGTTTTTTTGGAGCACGAAGTGCGAGGAGAGTTTCCAAGAGCTGAAGAGAAGGCTCACTTCCGCACCCGTCTTGACAATTCCCGACCCAACGAAGGACTACGTTATTTATAGCGATGCGTCGAAACAAGGTTTGGGTTGCGTCCTGATGCAACATGGGAAAGTAGTGGCTTATGCGTCACGACAACTCAAAACCATGAGATGAACTACCCTACGCATGATTTGGAACTCGCAGCTGTAGTTCATGCTTTGAAGATTTGGAGACACTACTTGTACGGAGGCAAGTGTGAGATTTTCACCGACCATAAGAGCTTGAAATATTTGTTCACTCAGAAGGAGTTGAATATGCGTCAAAGAAGATGGTTGGAACTGGTTAAGGATTACGACTGTACCATTAGCTACCATCCAGGGAAGGCGAATGTGGTAGCCGATGCGTTGAGTCGTAAGGGAGGACTGATGAGTTTACTGTCCGAACAAGATAAGTTGGTTGAGGAGTTCGCCAAGATGAAGATCGAGATGGTGATACCTCCAAAGAACACGAAGGGGATCTTAGCATCCTTAGTGGTGAAACCAACTTTGAGAGAAAGGATCAAGGAAACTCAAACTCGAGATGGTTTCATAAGCAAGATGAAGGAGAGATCGGAAAGGAACCATCAAAGGTTTTGTTTTAGCAGACGATGGAGCTTTGTTTCACGAAGGGAGGATTTTTGTTCCAAAAGACGAGGGTCTAAGGAAAGAAATTCTTGAGGAAGCTCATTGCACTCCTTACACTGCACATCCTGGCGGTAACAAGATGTACAAGGACTTAAAGACAGTGTTTTGGTGGAGGAGCATGAAGAGAGACATTGCCACTTTTGTGGGAAAGTGTCTAGTTTGTCAGCGAGTCAAGGCTGAACACCAACGACCGTCGGGTTTGCTAAGACCACTAGAGATTCCGGAATGGAAGTGGGAGCATATCTCAATGGATTTCGTGGTAGGTTTACCGCCATCGACGAGAGGTAACAAGGCAGTTTGGGTGATAGTAGATCGTCTAACCAAGTCGGCTCACTTTTTACCGGTCAAGATGACCTTCAACATGGAACAATATGCCCAAATCTATATTCGGGAAATTGTTAAGTTGCACGGAGTACCGGTCTTGATTGTGTCGGACAGAGACACGAGYTTCACCTCGAACTTTTGGAGGAGCTTGCAAAGTGCTCTGGGCACTAAATTGAAGTTCAGTACGGCTTATCATCCACAAACAGATGGTCAAACTGAGAGGACTAACCAGGTCATGGAAGATATGCTGAGAACTTGCATACTTGACTTGGGAAGTCAATGGGAAGGCTTATTACCATTGGTGGAATTTGCTTACAACAACAGTTACCAATCCACCATTGGTATGGCTCCATACGAGGCTTTGTACGGAAGAAAGTGTAGATCTCCTTTGTACTGGGACGAAGTAGGGGAGAGAAAGATTTTGGGCACCGAACTAGTCCAAGAGACGGTTAAACACATCGCCACGATCCGAGATCGAATTAGGACTGCACAGGATCAACAAAAGTCTTATGCGGACCGTCGAAGAAAAGATCTGCATTTTGAGGTAGGCGATAAGGTGTTTCTGAAAGTAGCACCGGTCCGAGGTGTAGTGAGGTTTGGTCAAAGGGGGAAGTTGAAGCCAAGGTACATAGGGCCGTTTGAGATTCTCAGGAGAATCGGAGAATTGGCTTACGAGCTTGCGCTACCACCCAGTTTATCGGGCATTCACAATGTCTTCCATGTGTCAATGCTACGAAAGTATGTCTACGATCCACACCACATTGTGAGTTACGAAGAACTTGATGTTAATAAGGATTTAACTTATGAAGAGGCTCCGGAAGCGATTTTGGATCGTAAGATACACCGATTAAGGAACAAGGAGATAGCATTGATCAAGGTGCAATGGAGACGTCATGGGATGAACGAGGCCACTTGGGAACAGGAGGAGGAGTTCAAAGCGAAGTATCCAAATTTCGGCATTTCGGGTAAGTGCGGAATTTRGAGGACAAAATTTTRCTAAGGGGGGTAGGTTGTAACATCCATACATCCAATACATTATTTAATTATTTAATTTTCATCATGCTTTAAAAATATAATTCTAGTCCCAAGCTCGTCGCCATAATACGAACAAATTCCTATTTTAATTATTAAATAATTTAAGAATGCTACTT
>BMAC01001562.1:59317-76817 GCA_014905375.1 Phtheirospermum japonicum
GTAGTTGGCGGTGGTTCGGTATGGTGACGGTGGTTTTCGTGTGGCAGTTGTCGGCAGGTGGTTGTGGTCTTGCCGACGATTTGGTGAGGATGGTTCGGACGGTGGTGGTTTAAAAATAATTTTAAGATAATTTACATAGATACAACTACAATATAATATTCTTTAAAATATAATTAACAATCGCAGACCCCCGAGAATCAGCCCATACGTACAGCCCGAAGTCAAAGCCCGACAACCACAAACCACAACCACCGCCACGACCCGTTTCAAACCCACAGCGACTGTCGAGACCAAACCGACCACGGCCGCCACATGAAGCTAACCTCACCAAAGTCGCCTGACCGTCGCCAGCCTGTCCGAACAACCACCACCATATTCGAACGGTCATCGTTTTCAGCCAGCCGACAAACCCGAGTCACCCCGTCGTCGCCGCTAGGCCGCCGCCCAGAGACCCCACACAGTCGCGCTACGCTAGAAAGAGACGTCCCAGGCCACCGTCCATTCGCTGTATTGGGGAAGAAAGCCGCCGTCCGTTTCGCCGGTACTGCGCCGCTTGTTGCCGATTTCTGTTTTGGCGAGAAGGGGGAAAGGAAATCGCCCGGCCCGGAGAGATAGGGAGAGAGAGAGCTCGCCTGGACGCCACTGACCGAATTGCAGACGTCTTCACCGCCGAATTTCTGGTGGCCGTACCGCTGTCCGATTTGCCGTTTGCCGAAGACCGAACGAGGGAGGATGGAGCGGGCCGATTTGACCTGGAGAAGGAGAGGGTCCGCTACCGCCGTACCCTAATGCGGCCGTAGTCGAGCCACCGCCAAGGGAGAATGCCACAGTCGCCGGGAGCTGCGCCGTCGCCGGTTTCCGCCTGCTCTACTGCCGGCGACGATTGACGACGGAAGGGGTGCTGCGCCATTTCTGTTTTGGGGGAAAGGAAGGAGGAAACATACGGGTTTCAAGCAAATAGGGATTGGGTCTCCCCTTTTACACCAGGCCAAATTTTCTAAGTTCCCAGATTGACCCCCCAACTTTAGCCATCTTTTCGATTGAACCCCCAGATTACCAATAGCCTTCAAATTCAGCCTTCCAGATTATAGAAACCCCAATTCAGCCCCAAAACATATTTTATAACTACACTCCAGTCCATTTTAAATTTTATTATTATTATTATTATTATTATTATTATTATTATTATTATTATTATTATTAATATTATTATTATTATTACTATTACTATTTTAAATATGAAAAATACTAATTAAATATATTTTCTAATTGATTAGGTGACGAGCATTAAGGGGACTTAGGATTTCAACTACGTGCATACCACTCGATTTTCCACGACATTTTTACGAGGTAGGGACCACCGACTTGTCTTGTGTTAAATTCTATGTGCTCAAATCTACGTACAATGTATATCATGAAATTCTATGTTTATAAATTAATATAGCCATGGACCGCAAAAGTTGTCCGTGACCGGGGAAAAGGGTCATTGGGTTTATCCCAGCGTGCTATATCAAATGATTAAAACCAGGGGCCTTAAGTGCCTATGACCGGAGAAAAGGGTCATCGGGGAAACCCGCCGCGTTTTAGCTGCAGTCAACTGTCTTCTACATTAAAATTATGAATTCTATGGTTAATTGTGCTATTTGTGAGTTGTATAATTTTGCATGAGGTATGTCGGTGTAACTATTGAGTACGTTGAGATCATCCCAAATCAACGACGTGTTTTTCAGGTACAAATGAAGATATCGAATGAAAGGGAAACGAGGAGGGGAATGAAAAGTCTTGATGGTGGTTTTATGTTTTAAATCTCGTTTCATTGTTTTAAATAAGGGTTGAACTAGACATAAAGAAGTGTTATTGATTATAAATTACTTTTGATAGTGATTTGGGTTATTTATATTATGATTATTTCCGCTGCGTAATTCTTGAACGTTTTGAAAATGTGAATCTTTTAGGTTAAATTCGTGAAAATTAGACATTTATTGTGACGTCAAGATTTCTCCATTTGATTATTTAAAAATATAAATCATTTTTCGACTAAAGTGAAATCGGGGCGTTACACTTTGCAACCTTGCATTCCTGCCTTGGCAATGAGATCCACAATGTACTTATGTTGTGTAAGAAAAACTCTATTCTTATGAGGATAAACTAATTTCCAAAGAAAATAACTGAGCTGCCCTAAATCTTTGAAAGAGAAGAAGTTATTTAACTTATTGATGAGCTGATGAATAACATATGTATCGTTTCCAGTAACTAAAATGTCATCCACACCTAAATCTTTCAAAGAGAAGAAGTTATTCAACTTGGATTAGCTGATGAATAGTATCTGTATCATTTCCTATAACTAATAGGTCATCCATATAAGCAAAAATCAATATAATTGAGCCATTTTGATATCTGTGATAAAGGGAAGGACTAGCTTTAGATATTTTAAAGCCAAGAGACAATAGAATGTTACCAGTCTTGGTTGACCAGGCTCTAGAAGCTTGTTTCAAACCATATAAAGACTTGTTCATTTTACACACTAGGCCAGGAGAAACAGAGTGCTCAAAACCTGGAGGGAACTGCATATATAGCTTAGTGTCAATATGTCCATTTTAAAAGGCATTGCCAATATCAAGCTGCCTTATGATCTAAGATTTTGATATGGCAATGGATAATACAGTTCTGATGATGGCAGGCTTGACCACAGGACTAAAAGTTTCAGTATAATCAAAGCCAGCTTCCTGTGTGTATCCTCTAGCAACCAGTCTTATTTTGCATCTTGGCAGTGAGCCATCTGCATTCTTCTTATTTTTAAAAACTAATTTGAAACTGATGAGATGTTTATGAGGAGGAAAGAGAATACCATTCCAAGTGTTATTTCTCAAGAGAGCAAAAGACTCTATTTTCATAGCCTGATGCCAGTGAGGAATTTCCATGGCTTCTTTATGAGATTTAGGCTCGGCAAAAGGATCTTTAGTAATAGTGAAGATAGTGGGCTTGTGTATTCCGGCTTTAGCTCTAGTGGTCATCTGATGAATATTCTGTGGCTTGTGTGTATCCTACAAAAGAAGGTCAGTAGCAATGTTTGGCACAGTAGAAGTAGAACTACTGTCAACTGGCAAATCTATAAACAAATGACCAATGGGAATTGATGAGGAATGAGATGATGTAAGTGAAGATGAATGATGAGATGATGTAGGAAAAGAAGAAGAAGGAGTGGGAGAGGTTGGGTTATTGTGAGAGAGGTTATGATCATTGGCATGGGATAAGTTAGAGTTGTTATGCATTGGCTCAGGGGGTGAGTGATGAGAAGAAGGTGATTGTAAATGAGTCATAAGAGATGAGTTGTGAGGAGGTATTGAAATAGTGGAAAGGAAATGTGTATCAATGTGAGGTGTTTTGGTGGATTTATTGTGAAAGGGGGAGAGTGTTCATCAAACACAACATGTCTTGTTATTATGATTCTGTTGTCTGGTAAGAGAACTTTGTAGCCCTTGTGATGAGGGCTATATCTAAGGAAGGTGATCTTGGTTCTTCTGAACTGCAACTTATGTTTGTTGTATGGTCTGAGATAGGGGTAACAGAGACAGCCAAAGATTTTGAGGTGAGAGTAGTCAGGTTTCTGTTTCATGAGGAGATAAAAGGGTGTTTTGTAGTGAAGGTATTGAGAAAGAACTCTATTTATGAGGTAGACAGAGGTTACAAAGGCATCATCCCAGTGTCTGTTTGGAACTTCGGAGTGGGATAGTAAGGATAAGCCAACTTCAACTGTGTGCCTGTGCTTTCTTTCAGATAATACATTCTGTTGAGGAGTGTAAAGACAGGATATCCTGTGAAGAATCCCATTTTATAGAAAGAATGAGGATAGAGCTTTAAAATCTCCTCCTCCATCACTTTGAATCATTTTTATGCTTTTGTTGAATTGGATTTTGATCGTAGAATGAAAGTGAATGAAGGCAATAACATTATTAGATTTTAGCTTGAGAAGATATATCCATGTAAATCTGGTTTTATGATCTATGAAGCTTAAATAATCACTAAAACCATGAAAAGATTTGATAGGTGATGGACCCCATAAGTCTGTGTCAATAAGATCAAACATTTCATAATGATCAGTGTGAGAGTTTGAAAAGGGTAATTTGTAAGACTTTTATTCCATACAAGCAGAACATAAAGATTCACTCTTGTTGTCAGAAAATGAAATATTACGTCTTTGCTAAGCTTTTCTAGCAACATTAAAAGAAGGATGTTCTAATCTAGAATGCCAAATCTGCAGATCTAGGACTTTATTGGAAACAACAAAATGAACTTCACGAGTGACAATAGGTTGAGGTGCTTGATGTGGAGTGGATGATGAGTGATCTTGAAGATTGATGAGGCTGAAAATGTGTAGACCTAGTCGGCTACCCATTGGGATCATGGCATCTCTCCCACATCACCGGTCGTCCGACTCCCCTCCGTCACTCACACAGCTGTAGCCCCTCACGGCATCTCTCCCACGACAACAATCGATCACTGCCCCACCATCATCCACGCAGCAGCAGCTCCTCCGGCCGCTGCCAATATCAACTTTATATGCTCCTGGCCTTGCGGTTTCTCTTCCACCTCCGACGATGGATGCTGCACCGCCGCCTCACTCACAAGTTCAATAACAAGCTTTCCAGCCCTACTGGCCATTATTCTCGAAAGCACTTTCAAATTTAGAGAAACCCTAGAATTATGAAAAAGCAGTGCTCCTTCTCCGCCATTCCACATTCAACTGCTAGTTGTTCCATCTCTACTGGGGGGATCTTCGTTGGCTGATGACTAGTCTTACTCATGTAGGCAAAATTTTGAATCATACTTCAGATCCCGTAGCCGCCCAAACAACCCTTTCCTTTGGATCCCTACTGGAAGCTGGGGCTCACCCGCAGTTGCTGCTGCACAAGCTCCGCCATTCTGAATTCACGATGCTTCCTCAGCTCTCCCTGTCACCACTCCTTTGACGATCCCTGTTTCGTCCCTCTATCTCCCATCAACGCTCTGGCCGTGTCCTCCGATTCGATGGTTGTCCCATTTTTTGAAGCGTCTAGGGTTCTGCCTATGCCTAGGGTTCCTACTCAGAGACTTGCGACACAAGAGAGAGTGCCCAACCGCCCACACCTCATTGTCTCCTCGTCAGCGATATCCTTGGACTTTTTCATGCCTGCATCTGCGACGACAACCCCGCGCGTTGCCATTCCACCAGAGAAATACATGACCACTTCTGCGAAGGGTCCCAGCCCCTTTCCATACTCTCATCCCGTTCGGCTGTTCATCCGGCTTACATTTGTTCCCAGCCCACTGCTGCTCCCCTGACAGTTCTACCTCAGCACGTCTAGCCCCGCACGTTTGTCAATGGAGACGGATTCCATCCATGGAAAATGTACGAATGACTTTAGATCGGTCACGCTTCCTCCCAATTATGGTTTCCAACAGCCCCTTGCCACGACGGGCTGCAATCTGGTGACCCCGACTCCACCCATTAAGAAGGGTGAGTTTTACTCGGTCACCATAGACGAACACCTCTATCAATCCCGGGTCTCGGTGTTACAAGGATCTCTCATTGGTCACTTGCTACAACTGAAAGGTTCAAATCCTCTAATGCTCATTAAAATCAAAGAGTCGCTCAAAACCGCTTGGAGCACCACCAAACATTGGACTTTGTACATTTAGGCAAGGGATTTTTCAGCATCTCATTCGCTTTGGTCGATGATAAAGATCGTGCATTTGCCAAGACAGCTTAGTTCCAACTCCTTTCAGCTTTTTCCATGGATCCCAGATTTCAACCCTTATAAGGTTCCTTCGGCGTTTTCTCAGGTTTGGATTTGTATCTATGAACCTCCAATTGAATATTGAGATCATTCATTTATTCTGAATATTTCTAGAGTTGTTGGTACTCCTTTGCAAATAGATGAGCATTCTGTTAATGGTTCTGTTGGGCATTTTGTTTGTGTGTTGGTTTAGTTAAACCTTGATAATACCCTGCATGAGACGGTTATGATTGAACGTAAAGGGTATTGCATGTATATTTCCACATTTTACGAGAACCTTCTGGATTTTTGTTCTTTTTGTAAAATGATTAGGCATATTGTTGGTTCTTGCCCCTCATAAACCTCATGTTTCTCAGAACGTCAATAGGGATGATTGACAAATGGTTAACACTAGACGTTCTCGTCGATGTTCTGATTCTCATGAGAATAAGGTCCGTATCCGTACGGATTCCCTCTCCAATTCCGATCCTAACAATTCCTCTTTGACGACTTCTAACGCTTTTAAAGCATTGGAGTCTGATGTCTGCATGGGGTCTCCGACACCTCCTACCTCGATTCCTCCTTCAGGTCTCGAACCTTTTTCCCCCGCTCCCGAAAACCCCGTTCCTAAACCCACTGCTATTCCTGGGTCTTCTTTCTCTTTGGATGGGAAGGATCAGTCTATTCGACTTTGATACCTCCTATTGTTGTCAGCTTTCTTGATAGAGGTTCCGTGCGGAGCACTCCAGCTGCGCACTTACGCCCGACACTGATCATTGGAGTAACTCCTTGAGTACTCCGGCTCCAGTGGCCCTAAATGATCGTACGCTCACTATTTAAGACACTAAAACTGCATCCAAATCACTTCTTTAAAGTGCCACGGACAAGGTCAAAGTGAGTAATCCCTCTCACGAGTTTACAATCAATGAGCCTGGATCCTCTATTCCACGCCAGTTAATATCCACGGCCGCCAACATACAGTGGTCCGATCTTGACAACGTCGATGCTAGCTTGGCGACTTTCGAAAAATGAGATTTCTCATTTTGATCAAATTGATAGGATGAATCTCCACCACCACCACCCACCACCCCCCCCCCCCCCTCCACGTCTGATTAGTGCATTGCCTCTTTTGGAACAATCGAGAGATTGGTAACTCTGCCTCTCGCATAATCGTTAAGGAGCTTTGTCGGGTTCATCATCCTGATTTCCTTGCTATTGCAGAACCAATGGTTTCTTTCTCTAGCATACAACCCTCTTTTTGGCAATCCCTTGATCTCACCCTTGTTGCTGAGAATTTTTGCAGTAATAGAATCCTGAATTTCTGGGTTTTCACGAGATCTACTATTACCTCTACTTTGACTCTTTTCTCTTCGGATCAGGTTATCCTCCTTCGGGCCACCTTCGGGGATCTCGTTTTCCACCTTGGTTTTGTTCATACTCATAATGCAGCGTCGGAGTGTCGCACTCTCTAGAGAGATGTCTTGAGACATACCCTCCCTCATCTTTTGATTAACAGGGATTTTAACGCTATTCTGGGTGCCCACGAGCGTCGTGGGGGTAACCCACCTAATACTTCCTCTTGTGCTGATTTTCAGAGTTTCTTAGATGCTTGTGGGTATTTGAAGGTTTCCACTAATGGTGGTTTTTTCACTAGGATTAGTCGTTGCCACTCTGAGTTCCATTTTGCCCATTTGGATCATGCAATCCACTCTGTCGATATGCCCCTTGCATGTCCGGTCTTCTTCTTCCTCACACTCGCTCCGATCATCATCCTATCCTTATCGAGTGAGCTAAAGATTTGAATCCCACTTCGGGCCTCAGATTTTCCATCCTTAAAACCTTTGGGCTTACCATCTTGGCTTTCGTATCCTCGTCACCACTGCTTGGACTCTCCTCTTCCAGGATGCTAACACCATTCTCTTCCTTGTGTCTAATTTGAGATACCTTCACAGAGCTCTTCGGGAGTGGAACGCTCATCTAGTTGGTAATGTTCATCGTCAGGTGGACGCGACTCATGCGAAGCTTATGGATTGAATATTGTTGAGTTCCAACAATAATATATCTATTGTTGTTCCCACAAATCTGTCGAGGCAGGATTGAATATTTTGGGCCCTTTCCTCTTATTATTCCACATGAACTAGTTATCGCAAAAGTTAAAATTACAAATGTTTAGAGCATTTTGAAAGTCCCTCGAAGTTCCTTGATGATGAAAAACCCCTTATTTTTATTCAATGAATGTAATAGTGCCGTTAAAGTCCCCCTACATAACTAAGGAAACACCAGCCCAGACCTCAAACGTCTCAAAAGTTCCCATCTTAGGTGACGATCGCACATTTTAGGCTGACCTTACAGCCCTATAAACCTTCACCGCCTACCTTCAGATTCATTAATAAGAGCATTAAAATGTCCAAGAGAGTAAGACTTAATTTCAAAATTCCACTTACCAGACCACACTAGTACAAAAATAGCTTTCTAGAACAGACATTCTAAAATGGTTGTTTCGACTACCTTCTAGAATGTCTATCTGGTGGCATCATCGTAATTAAAGTCGTAATCCTAGAACGGATTTACAAATGTACGTTCTAAAAAATTAGAGACTGACCACATTTAGAAAGTATATTTTATACACGTTCTAGTATGTTATGTTTCTTGAAGGTATATTTTACACCTGTTCTAGAATAATTACTTTTCAGAACGTATATTTTAAATACCTTCTGATATATTAAATTATACCTTATGGTAAAATAAACTTTCAAGAATGTATTAATTTATATGCCTTCTTATATATTTAATTTAATTATTAAATTTTGAATAAGTTCAGAAAATTGAGAATTAGGTTTATCCCTATCTCTCGTCACCACTTCCAAATCACCACAAATCCACAGATCTTATTTTCAATTCTTTCTCTCTACGCACCAACCAGGTATTATCGCGATCGACCGTAGATATGCAGATGTTGCAGCAAAACCTGCCAATTCATGGAACCGTATCAGTTATTCGTTCTTCCCAGGCATTGTCACTAATGCCGGCACTCCTTTGTAGCACCACGGCTTCTCCTGGACATTTATGCAAACACTTTCCGAGAGAACCACACAAATGTCCTCCACGCTCGCGGTGCAACTCCTCCTCCCCCAACCCGCTCAATCTGAAGCCTCTCACTTCCCGCAACGTTCAGCTCACGCGCCGCCAGCAACTTGCTCATATCCTTGCTCTGTTCGTTTTTCATTTCAGCATTGTTATGTACACCAAGCATGTACATATAGTAGAATAACATCTTTTTTTAATAGATATTTGATGATATAGAGATTGCGCAGGAGCAACATGGGAAGCTGAAAACAATCGTCATGAAAGATGTGCTGCAAGCTTGTGTCCATTGTCATAACATCGATTCTGCTCTTAAAGTATTCGATGAAATGTCAAAGCTAGAGGGTTGTGGGGTTGATGAAGTTACTTATGTTACGCTTTTGACGGTACTCTAATTCTAAAATGTACCTTTGGAAGAATAGTCTCTAATCAATAACATAATTGGCTTCAATTTGTACCTTGCTATCATTTTCAACTAGTAAATGAACTATATTCTACACTTTCTAGTTCAAAATGCATTTGTTCTGTGATATGTTGTGGAAATAGCATGTCTTGATCCATGATATATAGTAGTAGCCAATGAATAACAGCTATTCTTTTTTCATGAAGTGTTTGGGTGATGCTCGGAGAATTGAAGAAGCATTTCAAGTGCTCGAGTCTGTGGAAAAATGTACTGCAATTGGTAGCCCATAGTTATCCGCAACATTGATTTGTGGTCTTTTGAATGCTTTAATTAAATCAAGTTAGATTTTCCACTCAAAATTCTTTAATTTTTATTTTTTTTTTTGTATAGTATAGTTTTTCTTGGGGGTTTCCAGTTATTTATTTATTTATTTTAAGTTTTTTAGGATTTTCTTTCCCTTCATTTTTCAGGGTTCCTTTTTTTTGATTTAGTTTTAGGGGACCTAGGCAACCTTGCAGGAGTGGCCCTCAACTTGCTAACATTGCTTCTTTGAACACGATGATTTAGTGCAGGGGACCTCAGACGTGCACTCAGTAAAGGATTGGTTGTCCAGCATCTTTTTGATGAAGGATTTTGGTGCAGCATGTTATATTCTTGGAATTAGGATGTACCAAGATAGACCTAATAGAATATTGGGGCTTCAACAGTCGATGTACATAGATAAAGTGTTAAGACAATTCTCTATGGAAAATTCTAACAGGGGATATTCCAATGAGTCATGGTATCAAGTTATCAAAGAAGGATGGTCCTTCTACTAATAGGGAACTTGAGCGCATGAAAAGGATCATATATGCTTCAGCAATAGGATACATCATGTATGCCATGATTGCACAAAGCCAGATGTGGCCTATGCACTTAGCATGACTAGCAGATTTCAGCAGAATTCTAAGGAAGAACACTGGAAAGCAGTCAAGAGTATTCTTAAGTATCTTAGAAGAACTAAAGAATATTTCTTAATCTATGGTGGACAAAAGGAATTGACAGTTACTACGTACACTGATGCTAGTTTCCAAACAGACCATGGTGACTTTAAGTCATAATCTGATATGACTTCATTTTCAATGATAGGGTAGTAAGTTGGAATGGTTCCAAGCAAACTACTGCCGCTGATTCGATAAATCGAAGTTGAGTACATTTTTGCATAAGAGGCAGCTAAAGAAGATGTCTCGATAAATAAATTCTTAAGGAATTAGGGGTAGTTCCTAGCATCAATATCGTTGTATTGTGAAACATTGTTGCTATTGCACAAGCAAAGGAAATGAGATTCACGAACAGTAATAATCATGTACTAAGACGCTACCACTTGATCAGGGAGACAGTGGAGATAGGAGAAATTAAAACAGAGTGTATTCCAAGCCATCATGTTCTAGGTAACATGATGAGCATTTTGTAAACCTTAATATTGTATATATAGGTGCTTGATTCTAGGCCAAGTGGGAGATTGAAAGTATAAATGTCCTAGAGACAATCAGATTTAAAAACATTATACTTGATCATAATTATTATATATATCGTTATATATATATATATATATATATGACATTGCATTTATTGAATTATTATTTTGATTGTTTGCAATTATTCGTATAAATGTTCCCGTGAGTTAATGTTGTCATTGATATGGTGAGATGTCAGTGATAAAACATTACTCTTAAAATAGCCCCGACTAATGATTATCAAGATTGGGATATTGATAATATAATACATGTCGGCATATGGTCTACATCACATTCTTAGAGAATGCAGTTAGTCTCATGACTGCAAATAATAGTTATCGTGATGGACACATGAATACTTTAGTGAGTATTAGTAAACCCTACTGATAAGTTATTTATTATATGTCTATAAACTTATCAGTGTATAAAGCGTGTGATAATCATTTGAGTTGAGGTCAATACACACCTTGTTTACTAAGTGATGTACTTTGACCATGACCAATGCTTGCACTCCTTTTCGGGGTAGATATGGATTGTGTTGGGTATATCATGATGTAAATGAAGGTGGTAGTTGAGCCAAGAAAGAATTCATTCCTCGATTGGAATTTCGAGAGAAATCACTCATAATCTCTATATTAGGTCGACTAAAGGCATTGGCCAATGCAAGAGACATATTCAATATAGTAGTTAAGTATGGTCTAGTTGTCAACTAATAAAGATGAGATAAATTCATTAAGCCATTGAGTTAGACACTTGGATAAATCTTGAGCTTAATCGAGTGATTCGGTGTGACAGGAATTTCACCAAAACTTTGTATAAAGGTTATAATTCGCTGAGTTCAAGTGAGTGTTCTTTATATATTGAGTTCGTCCAACTAAGCCATCTAGGAGTTTTTTTTGGATCATCATTAGATTGATGTCATATATAAAGGCTTATAGGGTCACACTAATGCGATTACTTTTCTGATTTAAGAGTGTATCAAGAAAGTAATAAATATTCAATTTAGAATTGTAATATTTAATTGTTAATGATTATGATGTTAATTTCTATTTGATATAAATTATTTAATTAAATTAAATTAGATTTATGTTTAATTATCTATGTTATATTAATAAAGGTAATTGGGCCAAAACTGTTTTGGGCCCATGTCTTGGACAGTCCGACCCTTTTTAGGATTAGGGTTCTCTTATGTACCTAGTATAAATATAACGTAAAGTCATAAGTTGACTAAAGAGATTTTTAGAAAACATCATAACAAATCCTGATTTTGAGATTAAGAGTTCTTGAGCTTTCGTGAGATTTCCTAACTTTCTTCATGATAGCAATACACTAAAGTTGGATCTTGCAGTCGGAGAATTAATTGCGTGGATACCTTAGTATTGAACTCGGATTTGGATTTATTGTAAGGTTTTCATGCATTCTCTCATTTATTAATTATATAAATATATTCATTCACAGTATGGATCTGTTGGATCTAAAAATTTTAAAACTTCTGCTACATGAGCATGTTGTTCGTCTCTACGAATTCCAAGAAATGATTTATTGTACGATGTGATGAAACGCTAGTCAACACTTCATACGATGTTTTTGGGTTGGTTTGAGGCTAACAAGAAATATCCTGAAGCTCACAGTTTGTTGCATGCTGAGTTTTCCCAGTATTTTGTTTAGAACTCAAAAATAAGTGGACCCCTAGGAAATAAAGATTTCAAATTGCTCCATATATTATGTTTCCCCAAGTTCTAGTGATAACGATTATGCTCAATGCCTCCTCAATATTTTTTGAGGGGAGCATAATGTCATGATGATTTAAAAAAAGTGAATGAAAACCAACATAATACATATCATGATGCGTGCTACTCAATTGAGCTATTGGATGATGATAGGAAATATAACAATGACATTGAAGAGGCAAGTTATTGGGGATCTGCACATTCTATTAGGTTCTTATTCATGACATTTCTTATGTCCAATGTATATCTCAACTAAAAAAAGTTTGGAAGAAAATGTTGGAAATATTTGTCAGATGATATTTTATACAAACAACGAAAGTTGAGAAACGACAAAGGTTTTAATTACCAGTTTTCAATTATATACATACTTTTTTGATAGCATTCTTTTGTATATTGTATCATAGAAACTAGTTCAAGTACAATAGTTTTTTCACACTTTTTGTATAGGTTTGAGAATGAACGATGCTGAAATTCAAAACCTTAATTTCCTGGAAGTAGACAAGTTGTTTCAGAGAAAAGGGAAGAGCTTAAAGGATTTTCCTCCAATGCTAATTCGAACTGAAGTCGAATATAATACTTTTTTCAACATAATTATCACTGAGGAATTGGACTATGACAATGATGCCCTCATTGAAGAACATATTAAATTATTTCAAAATCTAAATAAACATTAAAGACGTGTATGACGAGGTCATGAATTTTGTTCGTTCAACAAATGGGGCTTATTCTTTGTTTATGGATATGGAGGAACTGACAAAACTATTGTCTAGAAGACTCTTTCTGCAGTCGTGAGATCTAATAGTGGAATTATATTAAATGTAGCATCTAGTGACATAACTTCTCTCCTTCTTCCAAAAGAAAGAACCGGTCATTCTAGATTTAAAGTTCGATTCAATCTCCATGAAGAATCATCATGTATAATTTTTCAGGGGCCCCCCTTGCTGAATTAATGGTGCATGCACAACTGATAATTTGGGACAAAACCTCAATGATGCATATATATTATTTTGAATCTTAGACAAAACATTGAAATATATAATGAGATTCAAGAATTCAGAGGCTAGAGATATTCCATTCGAAGGTAAAAATGTGGTACCTGTGGAAATTTTTATCAAATTCTTCCGGTGATTCCTAAAGGTACTTGGCTAGACATAGTACATGTAGCCATCAAGTCTTCCCACTTGTGGAGATATTGTATAGTTTGCGATTGATAAAGAATATGAGATTTCAAAATTTTAGCTCAAATCGTGATTTAGTTGAATTGAAAGAGTTTTCTTAGTGGATAAATAACATTGGACATGGGACAGTTGGAGAATCAAATGATGGTATTGATGAAATCGATATCCCAGAGGATCTATTATTGTTAGATGATGGTGATCCTATTGCATCAATTGTGGCTAGCACATATCTATAATTTGGAACAAATACCGAATATTCTGTTTATTTGAAGGGTCGAGCTATTCTTGCACCAACACTTGATGTAGTCAAATTTAATTAATTAATACATGACTTCATTGAATGAAGGAGAATGTAAGGTATATTTGAGCTCTGATAGTGCATGAAAGTCTTATACAGACGTTGACATTTTTTAAGATGTCTACTCATCGGAGTTTTTAAACATGATCAAGTATTCTGGGTTATCGAATCATGAGTTACAATTGAAAGTTGATACTTCAATCATATTGTTGAGAAATGTTGATTATTCACTTGATTTGTGCAATGGAACTAGACTGGTTGTTACGAAACTAGGTGATCATATTTTGGAAGCAACAATTCTCTAAGGAAGAAAAGCATGTGAATTAGTACTCATTCCAAAAATTACCATAACACCATCAAATTCTATGTTACCTTTTAAGTTTCAATGATGACAGTTTGAAGTTTTCGTATCATACGCAATGGCAATTAATAAAAGTCAAGGCCAATCTCTATCTCACGTTGGACTTTTCTTTAAATCAATATCCAGTCATGGTCAACTGTATGTTGCAAGACCAACCGAAAAGGTTTAAAAGAATTTATTTGTGATGATGATAACAAATGTAAAAAGAAAAAAATGCGAATGTTGTGTACGAGGAAATATTTTATAATTTGTAAACTAAAACTCTCCATTAATAATACTTTTATTTACCATTTTCTATATAATTCTTAATTGTTCAAATTATTGTAATTTATTAATTTAACTTTTGCTTTATTATTCTTTGGTTTAATATTTACTGCGTTACTTTATAGTATAACCTCTTATTTGTACATTATATATCATTCGATATGAGAATAATATTCAAAAGATTGGTTCATTACACTTTCAAATCATTATCCCGGACAACATGCGGGTGTAATACTAATTCTTTATATATTGGTTAGTCATATATGATATTTTTAAACAATGGTAAAAAAATGGTTAGAACTCTTAGAACTAGTATTGTGCCCATGCGTTGCACGATAATTTTTTATTTTAATTTATCTAAAATGAAAATAATTATTTTAAATGTATTAAAATATTTAAATAAGTAATTGTATATATGTATACTTAAATTATATATATTTGTGTGTGTGTGTATTTCGGTAATATCCATCACTGGTTCTCACATGAGAGATGGTTTTCCCCAGAATGATATAACCTGATTCATAAAATGATTGTTATTAGACGAAATGTACTTTACAAATTATGAAAATTTTCCTTATACACAACATTTGTAATTTTGTTACTATGTTTATTCTCATCATCATCGATCAATATTTTTAAACCCTTACGATTGATCACCCTTGATATAGCAACATATAACTGAACATAATTGAAAATTGGTTTCTTCAGGAAAAGTCCAACGTGAGAGAGGGAGATTGTCCTTGAGTTTTATTGATCATCATACCATATGACACAATAAGAGGAAATTGTCATTGTTTGAACTTGAAAGGCAATCTCATATTGGATGGTGTGACAGTCATTCTAGGGATTAACAACAATTCACTTGCATTACTTCCTTGAGATATTAGCCTATAACTATGATAGTCAAGTTAACAACCAACATTACACAACACAAAGGAATGATTGATATTTCTCAACAACATGAGTGGAATCCTAATTTTTAATTTTAGCTCATAGTTTGGCAATCTATTAAATTTAATGGTATTTAGAAACTCTATTGAGTGAACGTCCTACAATATGTCAATATTTGAATCAGATTTGCATGCATTATTAGAGCTATGCTATACTACATTCTCCATCATTTAATGAGATCATGCATTTATTAATCAAATCGACGACATCAAGTGTTGGGAAAGAATAGAACGACCCTCCAAATAAGCGATGCATTCAGTAGTTTTTCCAAATTGTGGATATGTGCTTGCCACAATTATCGGAACATGGTCATCATCATCTTTCAATAATAGATAACCTGGATTTCAATTTGAACAATACCATCATTTGGTCCTCTAACTATTACATCTCTTATACTATTTATCGAGTTGACAAATTTCTTTAACTTGAACAATTGGGATCTGAATTGTGATTTTGCAGCACCACATTCTTGGTCTACTTTAAAACTATGTAATAAGTCCATAAATACGAATATTTGATCACCGTGTGATCTATGTCTGGTCTAGTACCTTTTGGAACAACCGACGAAATTTGATGAAAATCTCCACCAAGAATTATTATTTTGTTACCAACTGGAAGCTGCGTATTAGAATTATTTTGCGATCTCATCACGTCTTTCAATGTTTTGTCCTGAATTTCAAAATAATGGCTATGCATCATTGGAGTTTCGTCCCAAATAATGAGATGCGCATCCACCATTAATTTTGCAAGTGGAGTACCAGTAATGATCAAAATCTTGGTGGTTATTAAAAGTAACCCTAAATCTAGAATGCCCAGTTCTTCCTTTTGAAAGAAGAGAGAAGTTATGTCGTTAGATATTACATTAAGAATAATTCCATTATTAGATTTAACAGTTGTAGAAAGCGTCCTCTATATCTATATATGAGAATTATACCACCCCTGGTTAAATGTACTGCATCCACGACTTTATCAATTTGGACGAAATATAGTAAGTTCATACTAATGAAAACAAATCTAGTTTTCTAGGAGTCCATTCTTTTGTTTTTGAGTACTAAAATATTTTTTTAGGAAGCTCAACATAAGGAAAACTCCGTACTTCCAAATTTTCTTATTTGCCTCGAACCAACCTAAAACATTCTATGGTGTTTTTGACTTGCGTTTCATTGTGTTCAACTGATCATTATCATTATACAATACATTATGCTCTTCTGGAAGATGCAAACTCAAACACATGATATGTGGAGTTTTATATTGAATTTCATAAACTAATATTCTCCACATCACTTCGCATGGAGAAATGTAATGACAATCATAATACATGTTGATCTCATCAATCTTTTTGTCCTCTGCATCCTCATATTTGTTTTGATAGAATGTTATAGTGAACCTATAGTTACATTTATTGACATATTTGAACAAATACATGATAGATGTAAATTGGTTACACTATTTAACATTTAAATGATCAACATAATTCAGTAATAGATAAAAGTTATGTGAAATGATCCTCTGGAGAACCGCTAGTAAATGTCGCGGGCAAGATAACATGAGTACCAACACTTGAGCCATATGTTTCACCTCATAACACTACATCAACAATCCCACTGTACATGAATTCGGACGTACTACAATTTTGAAGATTCAATAATCATATATGCATCAATTATGAATTGTTGTGTGAGTCGTCGACTATATAGATGGTGAGTTCCTACATGTCTCTTTCATGTAATCGGTGAGAAAAGAACTCCATCTGGCTCACATATTGTTTACCCTTGCCTTTAGGTTTTCAAGGTTCAGAAAAAGATATGTCTTCCCTTTGGTTGTCTTCACCGCATGGAAATAGTAATGGATAGTGTAGAGCAACGTACGAAGAATGCAACTCGTTGATATGTTTCAAATTGCCAGATCTTTTTTCTACTGCAATTCTCTTGCTATCACTTTGTGAATCAATATCACCAACAACTAATACGTTAGTTGAT
>BMAC01001563.1:0-37658 GCA_014905375.1 Phtheirospermum japonicum
CGGCCTAGCGGCGACGGCAACGGCTGCGTGGGGTTGCTGGGCTGAGTTGGCAAGCCGTGACGGCGGCGAAGAAGGGGTTTCATATTTGTGCCGGGTCCGGAGAGGGTTAGGGTTTGATGACGAATTCGGGCTGGTTGGGTTCGTGGGTTTCGGGTCGCTGGCGGCAGCGGCTTTTCCTCAGTTGGTGGCCGGAAAAACGACAATTGGTTGGGGGGAAAAGGTACGGGCCTTCGAGCCGTGGCTGGTTGGGTTTGGCCAGAAAATTTTGTGGCTTCTTTTTCGAAAACTGTGGCTGGGCACGGCTGAGAGGGGTGGCGGTCAAGGTGGAGATGTTTCGGGTTGGCGTTCGGGCCTGGAAACGGTGGTTGTGGTTAGAATGTGGCTGCGAGTCTGTGGTTCGGGCTCGGCAGCTGGCGTTGTGGCTGAGCTAAAAGGTGGCTGTGGTTTTGAGAAAGGCAACAGCCTTTTGCCTGACTCGGCCGTTAATGTGGCTATTCCATTTGGCCGAGAAAATGGAATTTGGTTGCTGCGGCCTCATCCCAAAAAAAAAATGCTGGAAAAGAAATGAAGTTGGTGGTAGGGTTGTTTTGGTTTGGTTTGAAAAGGCTGGGAATAACAATCGTTTGAACGATGAATTGTTGTGTGTTACCTGTTTGTTGCTGAAGAGTGTATGTTGGTAGTGGTTGAGTTGTTTATGGAGGAGAAACAAATGTCAAGAAAAAATGGGATAGGTGGATAAGGTTAGGGTTTTTGGTTTCTTGGTGGTTTGGGCCCAATTTATGACATTGGACCTTGTTTTTAAAGTCCGGTAACCGAAAATGATTAAAAACGATTGCCCTGCCAGGTCTCCACCAGCCGCCGTACGGTCGAAGGGGGAGGAGAAGAGAATTGGCGTCGCCTGCGTCCAATCAGCCGAGGAGTACCGCCGCCTTGCAGACTTTGTCGTCGCCGCCACCTTCAATTCGTCGGCGCTGCACCGAGTATCGCCGCTTGCCTTTGGGCCGGTGCCATGGAGAGGAGGCCACCGCCCAGGTGACTCTTCGCCAATTGCAGGAGCCGCCGTTCGCCGAGCTGCCGCTGCTGTGGTGGAAATCGATGGGGAGGGGGGTTGCTGGCCGTTTGGAGAAATGAAAGAAGGAAGGGGATATGAGAAACGGGGCTGAAGGAGTTGACGGGTTTTGAAGGAGAATTAAGGCTGAGACCCAAACTTATAAATCCATTTTTTCAAAACTTGCAAATTGAACCCCTAGACCTTGCCATCCATTACCAATTATCCCCTAAGTTGCTGAAATTTGTTCGATTGAGCTCTCAATTGATCAAAAACCTTAATTTCAACCCTCCGACTTTTCGAAACTTCGATCCAAGCCCAATAAAACTTATTAAGTTTCAATTGAGTCCATTATTATTTATTTTAGTATTATATTATGTATTTTAAYTAAATAAATAAATATATTATATATTAATATTTTAKAAATTARTTAATTATATATATACTAATTAAGTATATTTTTAAAATGATTAGGTGACGAGGAAATCGGGACATAGGAATCGACCACGTGCATTCACTCGACTTATTTCACGAKTTTATTTCGAGGTAGGGACCACCGACCTGTCTTATGTTAAATTCTATGTGCTCAAATCTATGTGCAATGTTTATCATGAAATTCTATGTTTATAAATTAATATAGCCGTGGACCGCAAAAGTTGTCCGTGACCGGGGAAAAGGGTCATTGGGTTTATCCCAGCGTGCTATATCCAATGATTAAAACCAGGGGCCTTAAGTGCCTATGACCGGGGATAAGGGTCATCGGGGAAGCATATGACCGGGGAAAAGGGTTATAGGGGAAACCCGCCGCGTTTTAGCTGCAGTCAACTGTCTTRCAAAGTAAAATTATGAATTCTATGGTTAATTGTGCTATTTCTGAGTTTGTATAATTTTGCATGAGGTATGTCGGTGTAACTATTGAGTACGTTGAACTCAT
Organism: Phtheirospermum japonicum; assembly: GCA_014905375.1. Classification (NCBI taxonomy): domain Eukaryota; kingdom Viridiplantae; phylum Streptophyta; class Magnoliopsida; order Lamiales; family Orobanchaceae; genus Phtheirospermum; species Phtheirospermum japonicum. Next base: position 1,983 of record BMAC01001563.1, read on the forward strand.
CCCATATCAACGATGTTTTTCTTACAGGTACAAACGAGAATATCGAGTGAATGGGAAACGAGGAAGGAATAGGGGTACTCGTTATCCGTTTTGTTTTTGTATGTTCTTGAAAGAATGTGGAACTAGAGTACTTTAGCTATCGTTTTCCACTGATAGCAATATGTTTTTATTGTTTTAAATATTCTGCTGCGTAAACTTGATCATTTTGAAATCATGAATTTTATTATATTGTTGTTATGAAACTCGACATTTATTTGTGACGCCTAGATTTCTTAAATTATTTAAAATGTAAACCTAAATCGGGGCCTCACAAATATGAATGATTGATTATACTTTCACAAGTTCTTTGTAAAGAAAAAATAAACAAATTTTATCAATCAAAATAGATTGACTAATCAAGGTTATTGGAAGAACCTCCATGACTTTACCACGACCAATAAATATCACGAACTCTTACATATCTTACCTTGTGGTTCATTCTTCCCACATAGGTAGGGATCAACATGTCTCTTCCCCTTTGCTTTGAGGTTATTTTCACTATTCATATCGATCCTAGTTAGCCTCAATAAATTTCTTTATCCAGAGGTCTAATATTAGTATTATGAATGTCATGTCTCTCAATGACTTATTATCATAATTAATATTATACAAATACATCAGTATGTTTGATCAGTGGGAAAAAAATAGAGTGAGATCGTATCTCTCAACTATTTATTATCATTTAAAGTGACTTTCTTTTCGACATATGGTAAGACATGTTTTTAGTTGCAATATATCAAAGCATTGACCCTTTTTAGCAAGCAAACACATTTTTTTCACTAAATTCGTTGGCTTTGAAGTAGTATTTCATAAAATTCTCAAAATACTCATTTAGAGCAAATCCCAAAGTTTATTGAAATTTCTCAACTACATAACTCCCATATAAGATTTGAGGTCAATATGAAGTCTCAAATTCATTAGAGATTTGACTTTGACTTAGTTTCTTCTTTGCCAGTTGGGGGTTGGTGTATGATATTATTGTGGAATTGTAGTTCTTATAGTTTACACATCAAACCAATGATGGTAGTACTCAATTTCTTTTGAATATATTAAATTTTATTTAGATTGAGTTAGTTCAGTCAATCTCTTTAGATAGTAAATTTGAAGTATGTCATAATCTTTCTTTGATATCATGTGAAAATACTTTATCACAAGACTTATTTATACAATTCTCTATCATTCATGAACTTTCATTATCATGAAAATATGCAAATGTACAATCAACAATGCATATATTGAAATTAGCTTATAAAATCAACTTGAAGAGAATTACCTACATAAATGAATCTATCAATTCATCGAAATTCATGATTAACTAAACATATGCAAAATAATGATCAATCTCTCGTCTAGTCATGTAAATAACTTTATTCACGATTTCTAAATAAGAAGTCATCTAAAAGCATAAGTGATAATATATTATGTACTCTATGAATATCATTAATGTATTGCAAAATTTCATATTTGTCAATATTATACATAACATCACATGCATATAATCATAGGCAACATATATACATATACATGCTTTGTATAAGAATGCACAATAATACATACCATGACATATATTCATATAACCAAATATTTATTAGTTGCATTTAATAAATAATAGGGTAGTTCGAGTTACCTTGAAGGAAAGTCACGATTCTTTCCTAATTTTGTTTTTGCAATAGGTTTGTCCACGATATGTTTCTGATGACATAAACCTTCAAACCCGATCTCCAACGTACATATAAACCAATATATCTTTTGAATATATATACAAAATCCAGCGTCATCCAACGGTTAGATTGTGCGTAATTTTTTAAAAGAAGCTGGACAGACAATTTCGGGAAACGGGATCAACTCTTTTCAAAATTCATTATCGGATTCTTCAGACCTCATATTCAAATCTCCACCGTTCATATCAGACTGGTATATGTTTGGACTAATATATCCAAATTTTGGCTTGAGCCGATTGTGAGAAATCTTGTTTTGGAAAATACTGCATAGAAAATTTTGAAAACAAAATTTGTTTTGTTCAAAATTATATATATATTTTCTCGTATCTCCGAATTCGATCTCCACCATTAATAACGTAATTCAAAAGGTTTGAAGGTGCTGTAAAACTTATAACACGATCCAACGGTTGAGACGTGAGAAAATGATTTTTCAAACTTACAGCGAATTTAGATTCTCGATCTACGAAAATTGTGAAATTGTTACTTTGATTATGAAGGCTTATTCTTGATCACTCTCAATAGGTCAGAGGATCGTACTGATAACGTGTAAAAAGAAAAGCATAATAGCGGAAGTCACAAATGAGACGAATGAAACAATAGAAATTAGGGCTCTCTTATTTATCAAATACTCTCTTTATATAAGGGTATTAAATACATGGTTTCATAATACATAAAGATAACAATACCCAAATTGTCCCACATCAGTTACTTTTTGACGAAGGCACACTAATTGTGTTTTTCCTTCAACAATAATTATATTTTATGTTAAACAGTGCATTGTAATATAATAAGTAAAAGTAGCTAGTTTTAGTGCAATTAGGACAAAGGTGATGGTATTTCTGCATCAAGAAAATAAGACATTGAGCATCAAGTTCATGGACAAATTACAGAAAATTGAACGAACACCATGTAAAAATCAAAACAATAAATGAGCATCAAGATATACAGCTTTAAACATACCATCAAAAGAAATTCCTATTAAACACATGTTTTTAATATAAAACTAAAATCAATAGCCCTATAAGACGAATACATACCACAAATAAGCTGCAGTAATTAAGAATTCAAAACAACATCAATTAGGAACCAGGGGTGGTATACCTTTTGATTACAAATATTTAGTTAAGAATCATATTCCAACATTCATATGCGAAATGGGACATGGTATAATTATGTGAATGTTGAAATTATTTTATAAAAACTAGGTGAACATTCAAGTGTCTATTGCACTATTCGAGACAAGACACTCTCGAGCTTCCTTGGCCTCCATTTGGATTCTAGTGCGTGGAAAGACACTAACCTGAGACAACACACTCTCCGAGCACCAGCCTCAATACAAACCACCGGCAACATGAGCAGACCTACAAATGCATTTTATAACATCTGATAAAAAACGTGTCATAAATTGCAACCACCATATGGGCTATTATATTGAAGTTTAGGATGCACCAATACTACCCTATCTCCGACCAAGAGCGAGCAAGAACACATAATTAAGAGCACAATTATAGTTCATAAAACACAAAAGCCATAACATAATCAAGAACACTACTATAGCCAGAAGTTTTTGTAACTTGCAGCTTTCACAAGATAGCCTCCTTCAATACTATGAAGGTCATTGTTTATCGCCAGAAGCACAATATTAAATCCATGAAAATAATATATGAATATTGACATCATCCGATGAATACTCAAACATGTGTATGTTAGAAAATAGCAAAGGGAGGAAGCATATCAAGATCCAGCAAAGTTTATACAATTTTTGAACGAAATCTCATTAGATTAAAAGGAAATAGTCATTATACTATAACTCCTACATAGATATACAGACAACAATAATTGTATGTAGCATAATAGTCTAAGAGATATTTTAGTAATAAGAATACTTGTATTCCTATATTCAGATTAACAGATACATGAAAAAGCACGAGATAATTGACTATTAATTAGCATGTTTTCTGAATGCCAATTTGTGAATTGAGATGTGACAAAAAGAAAAAAGAAAATTCCCCTTTTATGAAAGTACTAATGGCACTTTATGGAAAAATTATTAATGGCCGAAATATAGTACTCACTCTAGTCACATTCGATTTCAGTTCAGTTTTTCAAGGACCATAGATGAGCCTTTCAAGTTCCAAGAGCTCAAATATAAGATGGAAGCCCTTTGCGTCATTATAAACATCAAGTGACCTTTCTTAGTGTGAGTAAATGGAACAATCCGTTTAATTAGATTATTAGCAACTGAGCCAAACAGAATGACACAAATTCACGAAATGCGCACACACAAAAAATGCGCTCAATTAGTAGCAAAAATAATATTAACCCACCATCAGTATTCTAAAAATCGGTAGGCGGCCGCTAGGCGCCAGACCAGCGCCTAGGCGGGGCCTAAAATTCGAGAATAAATACCCTGATTTACAACATTACATCCAACATTTAATAGTTCAACATACTACCTGCTACACAATAAAGTATATGACAATTCAAAACTAAAAGTAATGATCACAAGTTCAAAACTATTGTTCAATTCAAAGTTCAAAACAATATAAATCCATAACACACATTACAAAATCAAAATAACTAAATAAGGGCAAGAGTTCTCACTCTGTTTCTGTTCTATTCTGTCTCAATTCTTGCCCCGTAACAATTGAATTGGCTTTAAAAAAATTTAAAACCAAAACGACGTCGTCTTGGATAAAAAAAATAAAAAAAATAAAAAATTGGACTGCCTGGCGCCTAGGCGCCGAATTCCTCCGGCGATTTTTCTGCCCGATTTTCAAAAATCGTGGGCGGTTCAAGGGCGCCGAGCGCCTAGGCGGCCGCCTATGCCGATTTTTAGAACAATGCCCACCATCAATTACTTCTCAAGTTCGCAATAGTTACCACACCCACTCTCTCTAATTACTTGGCTCAGTTCAAGGGGAAAATTAAAATTGTAAATAAAAAGAATAGCGAGCATAATTATTAAAACAATAAATCAAAATCCTTATCTTAAGCAAGCATCCTCTAGTAATTCACACAAAAGCTAAGAAAAACCACACAAAAAGAGGTTACTCGAGTGAACGAAGCGGAGGGCGAACGCTGTCATTCGTACCTCTCAAGATCTCGATTAGCACGCATTTAAAGGTGTAATTGAGTTTGTGCGACTGTGTAATAAAAACCTCACCTCAATTACTTGAGAAATTTGAATAATAGACATTGGAGAGATGAGAAAGGGGATCGAGGAGAGAGAACAATCAAAAGATGACATAATTTTATGTGATCCAGTATTTCTTAGGCCGATCCGGATTTTGGCTCCACTTGGATTGACCGAATCGACCAAATTGGCAAAATCAAATTGACCGACTTCGGTCGTCGGTCGGACAGAACCGACCGAAAAAATATGGAAAACCAACTCTCGACCAAATTAAAATATTTTGATCGATTTTGATCGATTTCGAACCGAACTTTTTTTTAATTTTCCATTATTTTCTAAGCCATAATAATAAATTAATATATATATATATATATAATTAATATTATATATATATATATATATGTGTGTGTGTGTGTGTGTGTGTGTGTGTGTGTGTGTGTGTGTGTGTGTAAAAGGAAAAGTATAAGGAGAAGATATAAAAGAGAGACGAATGAGACGGTAGAAATTAAGGTTCTCTTATTCATCAAATACTCTTTTTATATAGGGTATCAATTACATGTTTCCTTAATACATAAAGATAATAAATATCTAAATTGTCCTTCATCAGTTACTTATTGACGAAAGCACACTAATTATGTTTTTCCTTTAACACTCCCCCTTGTGCCAAGTCAAAGGGTGAAATGGTGTTTTATTGTTGTCTCGTTAAAACCTTGCCAAGTAACAAAACCCAATGGGAAAAAAAAACTTGGTCTAAGGAAAAAGAGTACAACACACCTATGTTGAGACTCCCCCTAAAGTGTACACCTCTCTCTGATATGTACATCTATCAAGAGAACTTTGAAAGTCTCAACTTCCTCAATTTACTTGATTCTTGAGAAAGTGCATAGTCGTTGGTTGTAGAAGAGTTGTGGTGATATTACTCGTATTATCACATTTTCTTCAGTGATAGAGTTCAAGCCACTATCATCAGATATATGAATGATCATAACATTTATTGTGAATACTCACGAACTACTACATGTATGATAATGATCTCTTTACATCACTAGTGCAGAAACAACTTTCTAGAACGCCTGTTTCTGCAAATAAAAAATGCCCTTCTGAGGCTTTCTGTATGGAGCTGCTCTTGAAAGTCTGACAATCTAGAACGCCCTGCTGAGGCGTTCTCGAATGTCAGACTTTCTAGAACGATTATCGGAGACGTTCTAGATAAAAATTTCAGCCATTCTAGAAAGTCGTTTTTACCGGTTTCCTCGTTTTGGGAAATAACTTTCCAGAACGTCTTTTTTTAAAACGTTCTGGAAAGTATACTTTTCAGAACGTCTCTAGAAAACGCATTATGGAATGTATACTTTCCAGAACGTCTCGAAAAACAGGCGTTCTGGAAAGTATACTTTTTAGAACGTTTCTAAAAAAGGCGTTTTGGAAAGCATACTTTTCAGAACGTCTCTAAAAAAGGCGTTCTGGAAAGTATACTTTCCAGAACGTCTCGGAAAATAGGCGTTCAGGAAAGTATACTTTCCAGAACACCTCTAAAAACAGGCGTTCTGGAAAGTATACTTTCTAGAACGTATTTTTGAATAACCGTTCTAGAAAGTAGTAAAAATTAAAAAAAATTTAAATAAAAGCAGGTGCCAACAAATACATCAAATTCATTAAAAACAAGACAATCACAAACTTAATATCAACATAACTAAAACTTATCATCACCTATAATCCAACAAACTCAAAGGAAATATGAATCAAGCAAACCAAGAAAATTGAAGGAGCAAATTTCATGAAAATCATTCAAAGATTTCTGTCATATTCAGGGAGGAAAGAAAATTAGAATCTATGAATATACTAACAATACTAACAATAGAGTTACCAAAAATCAGTGTATAACAACATATAGTATCAATTATGTACAGTCTCACTCTCTATTGTTCAAAAATCATCTCAATGTGGTCATCTTTGTTAAGAAGACTTGAAATATCAAAGCCCGTTTCCTCTAGGACCTGCATTTCACAAGAATCGGTTCATACGTCTAAATATGGTGTGTGCAATTAAAGCGGATCAGGGATTGGAATTTGAAAGACAGAAAAAAAAAACATGAATCTGAACATTGTGAAAACAACATAAAATTAAATTGCCCATGAATGCTTGCTTTTAGTGACTGTAAGTTCAACTACATGTTATGATTGGTTAGTATAGCAACATATGATACTGAAAAACAAAAATGAAGAAATCAAATTCGAACTGTATTCATTTACTTCTCTAATAGCACACTTGTGGTCTTCATCATCTTTGCTCTTTTTCCCACGAGGAAAACTCCAACTAGTTCCTTTCCATCCCTTCACTAGTACCCACTGCAGATAAGCATAATAATTTAAAAGCTTAAAATAGGTTAAGCAAAAAAGCTACATATGAACTTGGAGTAAATTTTTGTTTCAAGTATCCACTGTCATATTACAAAAATTGAGTCAAATTGTCCATCAGTATTTCACCACACTCAAACAGAGTAATCAAACACTATGAAGCGATTGGAAATCACAAAGATAAAGTTGATGTCAATTCCTTGAAGGAGTATGAGAAAACTATGGGAACATAATTCACAAATCAAACAAAAATTGGAAAATGGATTCAAATTTGATTTTCAGAGAACTTACTATCTGAAATTATCTTCTCCACCATTTGGAATACAAGTTAATCATCTCCAATCTGCGACAAACATGAGCAGGCAATGCTAGTAACAGATTTAAAAGTTGTCCAATTTGACTTCACAGCAGGGTCGACTTTTTCTGAAACACAATCCAACATAATAATTGTAAAGAAGAAAGGTAGAACTTTCATACAAAATTAGGCATAAATCAGAATACTACACAATAATAACAAATGATCGTTGAAGTACTCAAAGTTCCCAATAAATGGACTAATTTTTGGACCTGAACAATGCATGTTTCTCATTTTTAAGGCACTTTTTCCAACTATTCCAATAAACTATTTGCACCAAATGCTATTTATCAGAAAAAATTTGCGCATGAAAATGAAAAGGAAAGAAAAGGAAATTGCATATTTTCGTCAGGCTTACACAAAGGTTTCCAATTAAATTGAAGTATATGGCAACATAAAACAGARAGTCAAATGAGAAAAGCCAAAGTACGACAACTTTTAGCAGTTATCCAGTTAAAAAGATGGCTTTAATGGTATCAATGCAACATAATTAAATTCAATTTAAAAGGTACCAGGATAAAATTGGAACCGCGAGAGTAAGGTATCATGGAAACTTATGCAATCTGCAACTTGGATATGTCCAGCTCTAAGGGCAGATTGCAGTAGTTCTATGATACGCACAACCAAGTACAGCTCAACATCTTCACCTGTGGTGGTGTAACAAGGAGAATCCATAAATATTCTGTATTATTGGTCAATAATACTTTCGTCATTATACATATATTCTGGTTTTTTATTTAATAATATCTATCTCCACTTCCACTTCTTCCTTGTAAGAAATACAGAAAAGCATTAACTTGCTGTTACACAGACAAAATGTGAGTAAAACTAGCAGCATAGCAAGAATAATTAATTTAATTTGCTTTCACACACATGTTTAGTTAATGAGATGATCGTCAAGATCGTTATATATATATAATGTTAATAGTGCTATTCTGGTCATCAATGGTCATGGGATAAGCTCTTTAAATAAGGTGGAATTTTTATAACAGCTTAATATAGCAGATTAATTACCACTAGGTTAATATCAAATCCATTTAAATAATCCATAAAACACTAATCACAGTTGTTGCAGATCTCGAGATTTGACTTCTAGTTACAAAAGTCAATCAAAAAAAAGTTCCCGGGTTTCCATGCTACTTCAGAGTGAGTACTTACTGTTTTCAACATAAAGGAAACAAACTTAAACTGAAACAACATCTTCAACAGCCATTAATTCCAAAAATACTATACAAAAGTCGGTCACTCCATATTTATGCTTTCTTAATTACTATATGAAATCATACAAGACTCAAAAAATGACCAGACAGATTATTCACCATAATAGATTGGAAGCTAAAAATAGAACTCTATGAATATACTAACAATAAGACTCAACTTAAGGGGAGAAACAAAACAGTAGGACTCTATAATACTTGACAAGAAAGAACTAGTTCGGCTACTGGGTTGTTGATTGGTCAACAACCAACGGTGATTAAACTCTATCCTTAAGATCTTTGTGCAAATTGGAAAAGATAATGATAAAAATTATGATAATAAAATTAAATGAAGATTTAAAAAATAACACACAATTTTTCACAACACACTTACTCGATACAACAGAATGGTAAAATCAATCTTCAGCTTATCTATAGTGTCAGATCGAGTCCATCACTTATTTATGCACGAACCGCGTTATGATCCAATGTACCTAAGTCCAAATCGACAGAAAAAAGATGGTAAGTCTGATACTATAAAAGGAAACAATGTTAAAATACTTCAACACTTACAATGTTATTCTGAGGAGCATTGAGGTAAAACCCTTGAGCCGTTATCACTACTATGTTTGAAGTGACAAGAATAAATATATTCAACGAGTGTTTTCCTATCCACTCCAAAACACAAGTCGAGCATCTCCAATCGTAAACATTGACCTAGGCAATATTCGAGAAGTAAAAACACATATAGTTTATATTGTTTTGATCTGTTAGGAAATGCTTGAAGATAATTTTCACAAATAAAAGTAATAGGAGATATATGACTTACGAGTGCGTACAGTAAGCAAAAAGTAGTTCCAGCAGTTGATGTAGTGACCATCAAATAACTGATTGTGTAAAGGGATTTGTTAAGCGGTATTCCTGAAAAGATACAAGAATCGTGTTTTCTTTAGTATCAAATTCAAAATGCAAAACTAATTTTGAGAAATACATTCATAAAAGAAATTCATCCTCATCCTCATTATTATGATTATTATTATTATACTAGGAACTCTGTAAATTCAAGGAACCATACATACCTAAAAAGCAAAGTAACAAACCAAGACTCATTAATAACACTGAGAATATGAACCAGTTCCATAGCCGCTCTTTGTGACCCTGAAACATAATCAAATGTTGTTAGCTCCATAACAACAATTAGAATGTAATGATTTTACATTAAATTATGTCTAATGGAGAAATAAAGCAAAGAAATCACAATATCCTGAATCTCACCTGTAATTGTATTAAATGTGACCGTACTGGAGTCCAATAACGCAGGTCACAACAGCTGTAAGTGAACCGTAGGTACACAAGGTATACATAAGACATTACATACTGACATTTGACCAATATATAAAGATTGGCATTCATTTAGTTTGACGAAACTACGGTTAAAATATTTCTGCTTACCTAAAAGTACCTTCAGGATCAAAAGGAGTGTGACACCATGAGGGTGAAGTTTCTGGGAGTTGGCCGTGGCTGGATATATTACATTCCTACACTTCGGAGAGCACACTTATTCATCAACGAAGACTATCAAGTAAATTATTAAATTTTTGTTTACCACAACTACAAAGAAGACTATCAAATAAAAGTGACGAAAAATTCAGATATATCTGTCAACACAATTGTTTTCAGTATCATTAATCTGCTACAAATTTGCCACTAACTCTGTTACTGTTTATATCATTACACCAATATTAGAAAAATTCATAATCTGCTATATTCTACCGTGTCGGGTTTCATTCAAAATTATCAGTATATCACTCTAATCCGGATGAGAAATGTTAAAATTTACCATCTCTGTCCAGAAAAAGTAATAGTTTTATTCATTATGTACCACGAAGATCCATAACATGAAAACAGAAAAATACAAAGTGAGTTACTTAAAATACCCTGAAGAAAAACACCAAGGAGGAATAGTTTGAATGCTCTAAGGAGAGCTTTCTGCGTAGCTTCAACCCGGTCAGAAACTTTGTGCAAATTTAAAGCCATAAAAGAACTGAGAATTCATCCCTTATTATAATAATACCTCTAAAAGGGAAAACCATTTCATAAGTTGGCACATGTATAAACCAAATGATGAGAGGCAACATTCCTGTTACATCGTGTACAGTTAGTTACCTTATACGCAATTGCTACAGAAATTCCAGCAACAAAAAGGAAAAATGGCATTACGAAGTCTGCCAAGTGAATCCCATTCCAAGGGGCATGTGCTATAATTGGGAAAATCGAGCCAGCATAATCTACAAGCATCATCAACTGAAAGGAAATGATCTTAAAGTCAAAACATAATCACAAATCGGTGCCTGTAGATACCAAGGAATTCATTAAGAGTATATATCTACTGAGCTGAAACATTTGCTGATATCATCAGAACCTATAATTCCTGATATACACAATTAATGACCTAATGCTAGTTTAACTACATAATATTATGAACTATCCTAGAAAAAGGGGGAATAATCGTTCTTACCTTGATTATGCCCAGGCCAATCACATATCACAGAAATTAAATCAGAGAGAATATGACCCACGCTTATCATAAATTTACAACTCAGTAAATATCATCTCATAACCTTGTGAACCTACCCTCCATGATTTACACCGTTAAAAATCAGCAGAAATTCAATTTCGTCCATGATTAATATATAAATATTCGTCAGCCCACATGTATCAAATAGCTCATCAAGCAAAATATTAATAAGCATCACAAGGTTAAAAAAATAATTAGGCACACAATGACAGTAAATTGGATTTTCTCATAACCAAACTGCATATAAATGAGTTGTAAACTCGATAATCACGAGTCTCTAACAGAGTAAACTCGATATCAATCCGATATAATTACAAAACAAAAAAACTCAACAACTCATAAAATGCAGGGGCAGAGAACCCGTCGCTGTCTCGACTGTGGTTTGGATTGAGAGTTTACCTTCGCATGGGTTGATTATAGGAAAGAGGTCAAAGGCTGAATATAGTTGTAGGGCAAAAACATCTTTTTCTTCATCTCCTCCGCCTGAGCTCATTCTCAGTGTAATGCAACTCGTGCGCAGACGGCGGCACCTGCCATTTCCAAGCGCTGTTCGCAGGTTTTCCGGCCGCCGTAGGAGCCTTCCTCATTTTCCTCACCTCGCTTTCGACTTTCTTCTCTTCATGTGAGGACGACGGCGACAGAGCCACCGGCGATAGTGATGATTTTTTCTTCTCCTTCGCTGGAGAGATCGAAAGCGGCGGAGTGGAGGAGTTGAGAGGGTTTTTACATTTTTAGGTTACCGGTGGTGGGGGTTGAATCGGAGGAGATTGGGGGAGAATTATAGCTTCTGGTTTGGATTTCGGTTGATGATTGTAGCTGGTGGTGGCGATTGGAAGATGATTTTTGGCTGATGGAAAGGGAATGGCAGAGACGAGAGATCGGCGGAGAGGAAGGGCTAAAGCAAAAGTAGGATAAAGGTTTTTTATTTTATTCTTTAATCAGAAAAATTGATTTTATGGGTATATTTTAATCCAGAAATAATATGACATACAAGAACACCTTTTTAAAGACAATCTGAATAATACTTTCCAGAACATCGTTTTTAAGACATTTTTGATATTTAAAATATCAGAACGTCATTTTTAAAGACGTTCTTGATATTTAAAATACCATAACGTCGTTTTTAACGACGAGACGTTTTGGATATCTAATATACCAGAACATCTTTTTAATGACGTTCTGGATATCCAATATACCAGAACGTCTTTAAAAAAGACGTTCTGGTATGTGACACTTTTATTACAAAAATGCCACCACCTGACATTCAAGAACGCCGCCTCCTGAGGCGTTCTTAAATGTCTGTTCTTGAATCCTGTCTTTGTACTAGTGCATGGATCGAATGAGTAACTAACATCAACGATACTATTTGGTGTTTCAAAGTAGGAAGTAAACTCAACATTTTCTATAGGAGTTACAAGACCATCTGCAGTCCCAATTATATTTATGAATGGGAAAAATAAACTCGCGTCAATGGTTTCTTTTAGGTATCAAATTACATTTTGATTCCATTCCAGTGACATTGCGCTTTCTTGAGTTAAATCAAGATAACAATTTTGAGAAATTAATATTTGGTCAAATGTATTAGTAATGGTACAATAATGTGCATATGGTACGTAGGTAGAGAATTTCAGCTCCCACCAGTTCTTCGTCATTCCATTGACGAAATTGATATTTCATTATATCTCACTTTGACCAATCATAAGAGTGCTAGCATATTTCACTTATCCATATTTAATTGCCTGATCATCTTTTGGATATATGGAAACTGTATAATTTAGTATTCCACAAACTCGGTTTTAGTTTAAAGCCTTAACATGACCGATTTCTCCCATGGTTCATTATCTCAAATCAAAATTTCAAATAACTAGCGATATCTCTTATTTCATTAAAAGTGTATATTATGTTCCTTTCATTGACATATACAATTATAATCGCAAATCTGAAATTTATTTTCTTTATAAATACGCAAGGACATAGATTATCTTTCCCAATCAAGTAGTCACTTAGACGGTTATACCACATTCATCTAGATTATTTCAATCCATAAAGTGAGTGTTTTAATTAATTGCAAATGCACCCCGTGGCTTAGAGTCACTTGCCTTGGCAATGAAAGGCCAGCAAGCACTTTCGTATATATATCTCTAAATTACGATCCCCATAGAGATATGATGTAACCACATGTATAAGCTGCATTCTCAGTTCTTTGGAATTATAACATCTATTATGGGAGAGTACATATCCCCATAGTCAATTCCAGGGCGTATTGAGAAATTTTGTGCTTCAAATATAGATTTGCATCTCATGGCTTTATTTTTCTCATTTCGCTTTCTGGAAAAACTTTGTTTATATCCTATAGGCTTTACACTTGGTGAGGTTAGCACTACCAAACCAAATACCTGCCTTGTTGTCAGTGAATTTAGTTCTATCTAGATTGATTTTTTACATTTAGATCAATTTGCTCTATATTGATATTTCAATAGAGCGTGGTTCGATACTATCATCAATGTGTGTGGAAGATATTTCCATGAACTCATATAAACTCACATTGTACATTGATATTTCTTTATTCTCTGAAATCATATTAAATTTTGGAGCGTCCTCTAGTAATGATTCATGGACATAAGTATAATCAGAGATAATCTCATGAGAGTCATTATTTTCATTGATGATTAATTAAAGTTGTGCCATACATGCCCTCTTATTCCTTGGGAGAGTATTGATCAAACCAAGTGACCTCCGTGTTCCTTTTGGGAGTCACGGCCTCAACCACACCTCCACTAAGTATGGCTGCAATGTCTTAATCTGTGACATTGTGCCCCTTATGGGGTCTTTAACCTTGCAGACACATTTGCAGCTGGTATATATATGATCTTGTCTCCTTAGAAATTGAGTATTCTATACTTTTAAGATCAATTGTTCACTTTACTTTACTTTCACATTACATTATGAAATGCGGGGATCACAATGAGACATAGTATGAAACTATTCCTGTCGTTCCATTAGAAAATAATTTTTCTTATCTCTCCCTAACGACGGGAAGATTGTCTCATTTGAGTGAAAAACTTGCTAATTTAGCGATAAAGAGATCGTCTGTCAAAGGTTTCAAATAGCGGATGATTGTTGGAGATTCATATCCAACATAAATACTTATTTGAAACCCCATATAATGCGTTGTGGGGGTGCAATAGGCACATATACTGCTTAATCAAATATGTGTAGATACGAATTATCAAGCTTATATCCAGTTACCAACTGGCAAGCAATATATCTGGTTAGCAGGGGTTCATAAATGAATAAGTAAGAGTTGCGTGTAATATTGCATAACCGCGTGCAAAGACAAATGAGTGCGCATAAATATTGTCTTAGTCACCATCTATATTCCTTTTGACGGAGTCTTCTTTGAGACCTTATTATATATGCACATTAGGGTACAAGATCCAGTACATCGATCTTTATTAAAATGCAATAGACATCAAGTACTTTTGACGTAAACTCTCAAGCATTATGAGATTAGGTGCGTTATAAGGGTGGTGAGTCCTCAATTATATTAAATGTGCTAGAAACTTTGTAAATGAAATATTTTTATGGACAATACATGCCGAAGCATCGACCAAAACTATACAATACTTGAATGATCCGCATTTTGAATGGTTGTGTCCACATGTATCAACAATTATCAATTATAAGAATGAAATATTAACTTTATATCTTTATCAAATGCAGGTCTCAATCATACAATTTTGCTAATGAACAATTTTGAAATAATGAGTGATGTATCTTTGAGATATGAATGTATGTAGTGCTCCTAGTACTTTAGAATGCACTAACTGTAATTGAACAGCATTAGTTTGACACTATATTGTGCATTGAATTTCTATCTCGTTTTGTGTTTCACTCAAAAAAAAGATGTTCATATTAATTTCTTATAATATAGACCATCATATCACGATGACCAAAGAATCCATGTCAGTCGTGTCAAAACTTGAATGAGTCATGTCCAAAAGTTCTTTGTTGGTCATATCTTATGATTCAATGATCAAAAAGTAGTAAAGTAAAATTACTAGATTGACTCTAAAACCATAAATTAAAAGTATTCCATTCTCATAATTTACTTCTTATTGATAATCATCAACATGATATCATCAAACTTAACAAGGTTCGTTCGCTTTTGGTCCATAATGAGATTTTATGACTTTAATCAATGTGCCACCAGGTCTCAAGACTTTTTCACATATAAATATCAATTAAGTGAATAATTGTCTATTCCTCGACAAATTTTCACATTCCTCCAGAGATGAATGAAATACTTTTCATTCTAATATTTTACATTATTTACTAGATATGTTATATTAAATCTAATAATTTTCTCATGAACCTTGTATGTGAATGTGTGGTAAATAAACTCAAGTACATTCAATGCTTTAGAATGAAATACAGAATTTATCAATAAGCCAAAAATAATTAAATCAGGCCACATCACATAAATCTAACTCAAAAAATTTTTTAAGACCAAATACAATAGTCTAATGTGAATGATTGATTATACTTTCATCAATCAAAATAGGATATATATTGACTAAGAAAGGTTATTGGGGGGACCTCCATGACTTCTACCATGACCAATAAATATCACGAACTCTTATATATCTTACCTTGTGGTTCATTCTTCCCACATAGGTAGGGATCAACATGTCTCTTCCCCTTTACATTGAGGTTATTTTCACTATTCAAATCGATCATGGTTAGCCTCAAGAAATCTCTTTATCCAGAGGTCTAACATTGGTATTATGAATAATAATGTCATGTCTCTTAACGACTCACTATCATAATTAATATTATACTGTATATTTGCTTAGGTGGAAAAAAATAGAGTGAGATCGTATCTCTCAATTTATTATTATCATTTAAATTGACTTTCTTTTTCACATATGGTAAGACATGTTTTTAGTCGCAACATATCAAAGTCATTGACCCTTTTTAACAAGGAAACCAATTTCTTTTCACTAAATTCTTAGGCTTGGAAATAGTGTTTCATAATATTCTCAAAATATTCATTTAGAGTACATCCAGAACTTATTGAGATTTTAAAACTACATATACTTCCAATATAAGATTTGGGGTCAATATGAATTCTCAAGTTCATAAGAGAATTGGCTTTGACTAAGTTTGACAATTCTTTGTCAATTAGGGGTTGATGGGTGGTATTATTGTGGAATTGTAGTTATTCCAGTTTCCACATCAAACGAATAACGGTAGTACTCAATTTCTTTTGAGTATATTAAATTGTATTTAGATTGAGTTATTTTAATCAATTTCTTTAGATAATGAATTTGAAGTATGTCATAATTTTTCTTTGATATCATGTGAATATACTTTATCACAAGACTTATTTACACAATTCTTTATCGTTCATGAACTTTCATTATCATGAAAATATTCAAATATACAATCAATGATACATACATTGAAAGTAGCTTATAAAATCAACTTTAAGAGAATCACCAACATACATGAATCTATCAATTCATCGAAATTCATGAAAGTAGCTTATAAAATCAACTTGAAGAGAATCACCAACATACATGAATCTATCAATTCATCGAAATTCATGATCAACATACATGAAGTCTATCAATTCATAGAAATTCATGATTAACTAAACATATTGCCAAAATCATGATCAATCTCTCATCTAATCGTGTAAATAACTTTATTTATGATTTCTTAGAAATCGTCTAAAAGTATAAGTAATAATATATTATGTACTCTATGAATATCATTAAAGTATTGCAAGATTTCATGTTTGTCAATATTGCACATAACATCATGTGCATATAATCATAGGTAACGTATATACATATACATGCTTTATATAAGAATGCCCAATAATACATATCATGACATATATCCATATAAACAAATATTTATCAGGTGCATTTAATAAATAATAGGGTAATTCGAGTTACCTTGGAGGAAAGTCATGATTCTTTCCTAATTTTGTTTTTAGGTTTCGGATTATACAAAGCTTAAAATCCGATCTCATACAAATCTTCATGATAACTGGGTACTTCACCGGGATCTGAAAACTTCGAATTTGATTTTAAACAACCGGGGTGAGTTGAATATATGTGATTTTGGTCTGGCTCGTCAATATGGAAGCCCCCTGAAACCATATACTTAGTTGGTGGTTACACTGTGCTACTGGTGAGGATCGCTTCATGCAAATTTTCTTTTTTCTACTCATACACGTGCATACACACTTGCATACATACTCAACCTCTACGTGTTTTGAATAATACATCCAAAATTCAACTTCATCCAACGGTTAGATTATGCGTGATTGAATTTTTAAAATAAGTTGGGTAAACAGTTCCGAGAAACAGGATTAGCTCTGTTCAAAATTAATTATCATATTATCCAGACCTTATATTCGAATCTCCACCGTTCATATTAAACCTGCATATGTTTGGAATAACATATCCAAGATTTGGATTGATCCAACGATTATATTGAAAAATGTTGCACAGAAATTCCCGAAAATAAAATATGCTCTGTTCTAAATTTTATATATATTTACTCGTATCTCTGAATCCAATCTCCACCGTTCAGAATATAATTCAAAAGGTCTTGAAGGTTCTGTAAAAATTTGAACTCGATCCAACGGTTGAAATTTGAGAAATTGATTTTTTAAAACATATAACGCATTTAGAAACGTGACCCACGAAAATTGTGTATAGGGAATGGAGGCTTATTCTCGATCACTCTCAATAGATTAGAATTTCGTGTTGATAACGTGTAAAAGAAAAGGCATAAGGAGAAGATATAAAAGAGAGACGAAGAAGACGGTAGAAATTAGGGTTCTCTTATTCATCAAAGACTCCCTTTATATAGGATATCAATTACATGTTTCCATAATACATAAAGATATTAAATACCTAAACTGTCCTTCATCAGTTATATATATATATATAATTCGGTCGGTTCGGTTATATCAGTTTTTTTGGTAGTCAAACCGAAACCGACCGAATTGACCGAATCTTTTACGACCGATAACTGAATTGTCGGTCGAAAAATCGAACCAAATTGTACTATTCGTTCGTTTTTTTCGATCGATTCAGTTTTTGATCGAATTTCGCACACCCCTAGACTATGTCGTGTGACTATCAAGTTTGAGTATTTGTTAATTACTAGACGGTCAAAATACCAAATAACGAAAGGAAAAAAAAAACGTTGATGTAGTGTTTGGATATGTTTTTTAATTTTTTCTGTATTTTTCTGTATTAATATGAAAGCTTGAAAGATGAAAGATGCGTGAAGAAGAAAAGAGAGAATGAAGGAGAGAGAGAGAGAGAGATGAACAAAGCCAGAAAATTGTGATGCAAATGCTTGATTCCTAGGTTGCACCGACACGGGAATTCGACTCGTGACACGACACGCGGACACGCTTATGACACGTAAATTATAACGTAAAACAGGACACAACACGGGGGACACGACACGGCAAAATATCATATTTTGAAGTGTCCGTGCATCATAACTTGATTCATTTTCTGTACTATTCCTCCAATTTAACACCATGTGGCTAAAGACCACTTAATTGAAATTACTAACATGCCCTCCTAACACAAACCAATTAAACAAAATAATTAATATGATTTTCGGCCCAAAAGCAGCAACACTAATCCGGCCCAACTCTATTTGGTTGGACTCCATTTGCTCCTGATCCGTTTCTTCTTTTCCCGTCCGACCCGATCCGTCTACCACCTCAAGTATAGGGTTTGGCCCGATTACCCCCAAAATTCCCTCTTTTCCTTCAATTCGTTCGAAATAGGGTTCCCTTCGTAATCGTCCCCTTTCTCCTTTTCCGGTAACCCTAAGCCCATGACAGTTGAATCCTCATTGCCCTTTTGCACGCAGCATCGTTTTATTGATCTTCAGACTTCATGGTCAACTAAAAACCAAAAAAGCCTTTACATATGCCACAAATAGCCAAAATACATTAATATATAAATTTGATTAATTTGATATATTAGATATACAAAATTGAATTAATAAAAATATATTAAAGTGTAGTAAGAAAGAATAAAAAGAACAAAATATAATAATTAATGCAGTGCAATCATATATTTGGAAACTTAATCATTATATAAGTTTACTTTTTAAATTTACCGATTCAGAATTGATAGAAAAGGTACTAAAATATTCTAGAATTTTCTAATTTTTATTAGTATAAATATGCTTTCACCCCATATATATTAGAATTCGCAGACGAACGCGCATCTTCAACAAAATTAAAATACGGGCCGGGTCGGCTGACAACACCTCCTCATTTTAAAGGGATCACAAATTCACAATACACGGTGATAGGGTTTTCTATTTATTTCTTTTGTGAAGATAGTGACTTGAAGGCTTTTTTCGTCGAGGATAAGAGTAATCTGTCAAGCTTTTTTTCTTTTATTATCGTTTTCATCTCGTTCTTACTGTCTTTCTTACATCTGTAAATATGTTGTGTTCTGTGCATAACCTGTTATATTGATCTTTAAATATGTCCTATTATTTTATGCATGACTTGTTTTATTGGATCTGTAAATTTGCTCTGCTGTATTGATTAGCGTAGCGAGAATATATGTTCTTAGTACTGTGTTACTTAGATCTGTAACTACGTCGTGACTTGTGTAGTACGCCAAACCTTTTTTAAAATTTATTTATTATTTTTATATGTTGTGTTTTATTGCTTCTAAGTTTCAGTTTGCAAAAAATCCTCAATGCGTCATATTTGAAGGAAATATCCGTGTCGATTGTGACTAGATATTCGTTTGTATATTTGAAATACTTGACAAATTTGAATCATGTGTTTTTGGTTTTCCAGTCCATATAAGTAAGATGAATGCGAAGAAACATGGGCATGGCTTGTCTCCCTTAGAAAGGGAACTTGTGCAAAGCATGCAGGAATTGGAAGTGATGTTGCAGCAGCAGGGAGCATCATCCTCCACTAACCCCGAGACACGCCAATACATAACATCCACCCTTAACCAAATGACCAACTCCCTGAGGCAAACTGCGCTCGCGACCAAACTCGTCGACAGCCATCTCAATTACTCACTAATGGCCGACCCAGTCAGCCCCGAGGAGCGAACCAAGCTTTTTACAGAGATGTTACGCGTGGCGGAGAAGGTGCCTCCCCGTCTAAACGCACTGCTCCGGGACAAGTTGATGGACAAGTTTGGCAGCCCGAACAAGCAATTCGTGTATCACCTGCTCAACAACATATGGCTGCAGGTGCTGCTGAGGTGGCTGCAACATAGTTGGGGCTTTTCTGATGACGTCATGGGGAAGATGAAGCCTTCGGTTCAGCTACTGCTCATCGCGGAGCACAAGACTAGTGAAGAGGACTTGCTGAAGGTGATCGTGCGCACGTTTGAGTTACCTACCAAGTCGAGCTCTCCGGCTGCCCCAGAGGTCATGTCGGAGCTGGTGGATAAGATGGCCTTGGCTTTTGCGGAGGTTGCTCCTGCTGAGGATGCCGCGACGGGTGGGGTCCACGGCATCTCCTTAGTTAAGTAGTCACTAGGTTAGAATGCTTTTTTTTTTGGTTTGGCTTCCTTCTTTTATATGTTCTACTATTATTCAATGTGTTGATGAACTACTACGTACGTCCTGCAATGTGCTTGAGGGTACATGATTTGTGTTTCAATTGAATTTTATGGTTGTAAAGATATATTACATGAACTTAATGAGTGTTTTTACTGACTTTTATTTTTTAGGGGATTATTAATTGACTTATATTTTTATGGTATCGTTTTTGTGCGACCGTCTTTGAGGACCGATATAAATATTATTATAAATTTAATATATTATTAATATCCAAATAATATATTTCATACACACTTAATTACCTTTATTATTATTATTTATTTATTTATTTATTTTTATAATTTTCAATACTAAATGATCTTGTCAAGTATTGAAGTACGATAATTTCAACTTGTGTAAAATTACCATGCAGAGCCGTGCCTTGTCGGTTAACCGCGAAATCCTCATTTTTTCCTATTCAAAAGTTCTAGGATCGAGACTTTTTGTATAGAGGATAATCGAGGGGTTGAGGGCTAACCTCGACCTTGTCGACGAGCACCGAGATCAAGCAAGGGTCAGGATGGCCGCGTATCAGCAGAGGGTGGCCAAATATTATAATCAACGCGTAAAATCGCGTCACTTTCGACAGGGAGAGCTCGTCCTCAAGAATGCTCAATTCAATTACTAAGAGAAGTGCAACAAACTGTTCCCCAACTGGGATAGCCTTTACCGGGTCAGCGGAGTGATTAAAGGAGGGCACCTACAAGCTTGAAGACCTCACTGGGAAACTCATACCCAGGATTTGGAATGCTGAGCATCTGAGAAAATACAATCACTAGCATAAGTATTAGTTTTCCTCAAGTATCTCTCATTCTGATTACGAAACAATTCTTTGTCATAAGGATAGTCTCAATTTTCAAGTTAGTTTATTTCTGAAAAATAAGGTTTACGTACCAGTACTTTGTCATGAGGACACTCAATTTTAAGGTAGTTTGGCTTACAAATCGGTCCTTTGTTCAATGACTTCCGTTATTAACGAAAGGGTTACATTTGTTCCCTACATATGTTATTTTCTCGAAAGACTCGTGCGGTGATAGGATTGCAACAGATTGCAGTGGACAACCATTGCTACTGACAAAAAATAAAGGTTATAGTGGACAACGGTGATAGGATTGCAACAGATTGCAGTGGACAACCATTGCTAATGACAAAAAATAAAGGTTGTAGTGGACAACCATTGCCACCATAATCATTAGACTCCAGTGGACAACCATTGCTACTAACAAAAAACAAAGGTTTGCAGTGGACAATCATTGCCACCATACTCAATAGACTGCAGTGGACTACTATTGCAGCTAATAAAAAATAAATGTTAAGGGATTGCAGTGGACAACCATTACCCTCCCTAATTAGCAGAATGCAGTGGACCACCTACGAATAAAAAAGAAATATATTAATGGATTGCAGTGGACAACCATTGCAACCATAATCAATAGGTTGCATTAGACTATCATTGCTACCATAATTAATAAATTGCATGGAATAACCGTTGATTGATGGATTGCGAGGAAAACCATTGCTATTATCGTCGTCATACCTAAAAGTCGATTTGGGAACACCCAAACTTAGCAAAGGAGCTCCACAAGAGTCAAAATACAACAAGAGTTTTGCAGGAGTCATAACACAAAGACAAATGCTCCATAGGAATCGGATTACAAACTTGTTTTACGAGTTACCGAGTAGCTAAAGATAAGAGTTACAGGGGGCAAGCGACACTAATCCTTCGCAGGCGCAGGAAAATCCTCAACCGTCTCCATGTCGGTAGTAGGGGCACCAGAAGTGGATGCAGGCGGACAATTTGCCCATCATCATTTCTCAATTTCTTTGTAGTGATGCAACTAATCAAATGGTGTCACGTCGGATTGTAGTACCGTGATATACCATCCTGAAATTGCTATAGTATTTTTAAGAAAAACATGTTAATTAAATAATTTTCGAAATTTAGTCCATACAACCGAAAACAAATATATTCCCATTATAATTTGAGCTATTAAAAGTTAAAACATGTCCTGAGTAGATTGGACCCTCAAATCACTTAACTTGAATTTTCAAATGTTATTGGGCAAACATTTCAATTTATCTGAAAATTAACCCCCGCGCCCATTTAAAACTCATGTAATCAATAATCACTATCCGTAAAAGTACACAAATCTAAAGAAACATATTAACCAAGGTCAATTAAGCTATGTTTGTTCTGAGATTTTGTGTTTCTATATTTTTCAGATTTAGATTTTTAAATTCAAAATGAATTGTAAAATTCTTATTTAGTTAGAGTTTTATAAATAACTCTGTTATCATAACACGTTAAATTATATTTATAATTTAATAACTCAAAATTCAAACTGGCATAATTTTTTGTTTGTTATCTATTTTAGTCGAATAATTTGTCAAATTAACATTTTTTGCAAGATCTATAATTTGACATCTAATTCGTTTATATAAAAATAAAAGTAAATATTCGTAAAGCAAATAAAGAAAAAGTGGAATGTTCCATTTTTTTTAAAGAATTAAAATTAAAATAGGTTAATGCGTATCTCAAGTAAAAAACAAAAAAGAAAAAAAAAAGAAAAAACATAACAAACATGGTTATTCAATTGTTTAAAAGACGACCGCGTTTAAGTGATCAATTACCAAAATTGAACACGGGCCGGGTACGGGTCATACTTTGACTTACTACTATAATTAGACCTTCAATATGGTGCAAAAATTGTATCTTCTGACTTTCTCTCTCTAGAAGCACCCGTCGCCCTTTTGCTCTCTATACGATTACATCCATTCATCTTCATCGGTAAGCCCTTTGTTTTCTGAATTGTTCGCAGGGAAGCGGGGGGAAAAAGGAAAGAGATCACACACCCTGTTATTTTCTAGGGTTTTCCAGTTGACTTGTTAATTTTGATTTGATTTTTACTGTTACATATATTCTTCAATTTTATTTTAGGGTTGGGAGAGACAAAGAAAGGCATTTGCTTGGTTGGATTTTTTTATTTTTATTTTTGGATTCGTGTGTTTGAATTCTGATACCAAAAGAAAAGAATATTTATAGTTTTTGTTCAGTGAAATTAGTTTTTTATTATTTGAAATTACTGTCTGTTTGTTGATAGATAGAGTCTGGTGAATAGGGTTAGGTTTTCATTGCTTAGGATTATGGCCTCTGGAAGGCATGGTGGTTTCAGAGCCCATGAATTAAGAGACCGTGAGGCTGGTTTAGGGATATTTAGAAATGAAATTGGTTATTCCAAGAAAGAATATGATTGTATTAGGAAAGGGGATGAGAGGGTTCCAGGCCGTGGCCGAGAGAGCTGTGAGTACCGGAATAGGGTTAGACCAAAGGATATTAAAGAAAAGGAGGTGATGAACAGTGGATATCGATCTACTTCAAGTCGGAGTGATTCAGGAAGTAGTGGCGGTGCGCCTAGGAGGTGTGGGTTTACACTTCGCTCCATGGACCGTGAGCCCGGGGAGCTGTCCAGTGATGGGTCTGATGGAGCTGTTGATTCTGCAATGCAAGTTCAAAAAGAAACTGAAATCGAGATGTTGGGAAACGGGATCCAGTCCTCTTCTATGCTGAATAGAAAGAGGAAATTTTCACCAATTGTCTGGGATAGAAATAATAGGAGGATTAGTCAAGCAGTTGAAATTAGAAATATTTTGGCTGAATCTAACTGTATACCTGATGCTTATGTGCAGAGTTCGTTGGCGGATGACGACACTCATATTTCTGAAGCATCACCTTCTAAAATTGAAGTATTGCCTGATTTGTCAGAGTCCCATTCTGAAACATCACTGCCTCAGGAGGAACTTTTTGTTGATAACCGGGCAATTGACGAGGACGACGTTTATGTGCCTCCACGAACTATAATATCATCCCGCTGGGCGAATGACGCTTACTCGTCAGCTGATGAAGGTGAGATTTATGACTGTGAAGACAATCAGAAAGTGAAAAGTAGTGATGAACGTGTTAGGTCCTCTAGTAGGGGTAGTTACCATGGCAGTGATGGGAAGGATGACCGCATGGAGATAGACGATGATCGAAGTTATACTGGTATTAATGTTATCCATTCGAACGCAGAATCTGAATATGATTCTGGTGGTGATGGTATACCAGAACCAGTGGGCCCTCCACAGAGGAGTGTCAATATGCGTCAGGGTTGCAGAAGTGTTGATGAGTTCGAGAGATTGAATAGTATAGGTGAAGGTACATATGGGGTTGTTTTCAGAGCAAAGGATAAGAAGACTGGAGAAATTGTTGCTTTGAAGATGGTCAAGATGGATAATGAGAGAGAAGGGTTTCCTATGACGTCTCTCCGGGAAATAAATATTCTCCTATCTTTTCATCACCCGTCTATTGTGGACCTTAAAGAAGTAGTTGTGGGAAGCAATCTTGATAGCATTTATATGGTCATGGAGTACATGGAACATGATCTCAAAAAATTGATGGAGACAATGAGGCAATGTCTCATGCTCCAGCTCTTACAGGGGGTCGAATATCTTCATGATAACTGGGTACTTCACCGGGATCTGAAAACTTCGAATTTGCTTTTAAACAACCAGGGTGAGTTGAAGATATGTGATTTTGGTCTGGCTCGTCAATATGGAAGCCCCCTAAAACCATATACTCAGTTGGTGGTTACACTGTGCTACAGGTGAGGATCGCTTCATGCAAATTTTCTTTTTGCTACTCATACACGTGCATACACACTTGCATAAATGTATTAATATAACTCCTATGCCCGTATCATTCTTTTGTCATAATGAGTTTAGGGGCTTGCTTTCATGACAGTGTAAATCGTGGTGTTTCTTTACAGCACAATATTGAATCACTTCATTTTCTTTTCATTTGTAGTTTCTCCTGGTTTTAAACATAAAATAAATGCTAAATCATGACCTCACTTCTCAGGGCACCAGAACTTCTATTGGGAGCCAAGCAATATTCTACAGCAATAGATATGTGGTCACTCGGATGCATTATGGCCGAGCTATTATCAAAAGAACCATTGTTTAATGGGAACTCGGAGATTGAACAGCTTGACAAGGTAAATGCTTCACTGGTACCTTGTGAAATTGTTTTCTTACAATTTGTTGATAGTACAAGTGGATGTGTGAATAATATTTGTTCTACTCACTTTGGTTTGGTGATGATGGTGCAGATATTCAAGATTCTTGGCACTCCAAATGAGACGATTTGGCCTGGCTTTTCTAAACTCCCTGGGCACAGGGTGAAATTCGTGAAGCATAAGTAAGTATTCGTATCTTGTATATTCAGTTTTTACCCAACTTGGCCTCAAGATTTATGTTCTTGTTTTTGTCACTGTTTTCCCAGGCGTCCAGCTTTTGGGTGATTCTGGTCTGGCTTTCTTGCTTCCTCTGGCGACAGTCATTGTCTGTATAAAATGTATTATTGCTTCTAATTAGCGGCATTCTAATTTCAGGTACAACTTATTGCGTAAGAAGTTCCCTGCAACATCTTTTAGCGGGTCGCCTGTACTGTCCGATGCTGGATTTGACCTATTGAGCAAGCTTCTGACTTATGACCCTGACAAGGTATTTCTAGATTTTTACATCTGTTTATTTTCATTGCTTCAGATGATTGACTTTCATCCTTTTAAGTATCTAATTATGAAAATGGAAACTGTGCAGCGGATAACTGCCGAAGCAGCTCTTAGCCATGAATGGTTCCGTGAAGTTCCACTTCCCAAGTCTAAGGAGTTTATGCCTACTTTTCCTGCTCAGCATGCGCAAGACAGGTATTTCTGCTGTCAATTTGAATATTATGGACCATATATATAGTTATCTTGTTATTGTTATAATTCTTTTTTTTTTCCTCGACGTGATATGCAGGCGTATAAGAAGAGTAATGAAGAGTCCTGACCCATTAGATAAACAAATGTGGAAGGAGTTACAAGAAAGAGAACTAGGTGCTGGTTTATTTGGCCAAAAGTGTCCAAATTCTTTATTCTGCTCTGGGTTCTGCAATATTTAGATAAACATGAAATAGGGTAGAGCTATTGTCTGGGAGGAATTACAAACATTGCTTTTGACATTATCATTCGTGCTGTGCTCTTTTTTTGTCACATTTGATGAATTAGGCAGGCAAACATTGCGAGCCTGATCTTGTAAATTAGTATGCTGCAGGTGGGCTTTACTCCGGCTTTGCTGACATTGGAATGCATCTGTGATGTCTCTTGCCCCAAAAGGTGTGACATATGACGCTTCCTATCATGGAATTGTTTTTGGTTAATCTTGTACATGTAACATATTTGTCCCTTTAACGAATTTGTTGAAATTGATTTGAATACCAAAATATTATGGTTTACTTCATACTTTTAGTGCGATCAATGTTAATTCTTGTTTTGTGTTTGCATGAGACGATCATGGTGATGTAAAGTGGGGGGAACATTCTTAACCTTTCATTGCCGGAGAATTTGATGCAAAGCATAGCACTCTAGAGGTAAATATTAAAACTGATTAAATGAATGTTGCTGAGGATCAGAAATTGGTGGTCTGTCCTTGTGGGAGGGTTACACTAACTAGGATCATACGGAGTTTTGGGTCTCTAAGGTTAAAAGAACCTTTGATGATGCGTCATGTGTCATGAAACTATTTGATGTGTCATAGTGGTACTTTGGAGAAGAACTCAATGTCTGTTTGACGAGGAACTAAATATGTTCCCTTTGCTTGCCTTTTCTTTTGTAATCTGTGAAAGGTTTTGTTACAGACATATTATTGGGATGTGATTCTAAAGCTCGATGTCTGCATAATAAAATATAATGCTGATGAGTTTTTCATACTTTTCCCTTTGCTTTATTTATTATTATTTTTTTAATGTTTGTTTTAATTTTACCCTTTCATTATGGAGATGAATATTCTATCGCATCAATATATATATTGGAAATGTCATTAAGAATCACATGTTTTCGTGTAAACTTCGTTTCTTTTTCCTTAGAGGATAACACAGTTCAATAATTGCTAAACATAAGCGTACATTTGTAGTTTTTTCCCTTCTGCTGATATCAGGACTCAGGACGTCTTACATGGCCAAGTTAGTTTAACTTGATTTGATTATTGACTGCCATACGCTTGTATGCAAGTTCCTCAAACAAAGCTGTTTTGTTGAGCTTATAATTTTGCATACGCTTGTATGCAAGTTCCTCAAGTATCCCCATCTCAAGCCTTAAAAAAAAAGAAAAAGAAAAGAGGGACGGGGGCATTGAACTCCTCTAATGCAAAGATGGTGAGTTACTTTTTTTTTCCCCTTCATTTTTCAATCCTTTAACTTTGTTGATACAGATGTCCCCTTTGTGCTCAAATTAAATCTCTTATGATTGGATAACACTGAGAATATCCTTGCCCGACCCGGCTTGAGGAATTTGTTAAAGAAGATTTAGCTGGGATGCTAAACTCGTCTCTGAAACATGATTGCTGATATGCCAATCATAACTGGGTTTTTCTGCATTAAACTTTCGATGTGTTTGCAGGGTAAATTTCCGAGGATGACCGTGTGTGTGGAATACGTGAGTTTCAGGCCATATCCACCGAGTCTTGCACAAAACACCAAATTTAAATGGTGCTACAATGGGCCACCAAATCGTGCATCAAATTCTGCAAAATGAATATTATACGAGAGGAAATCATCCAAATTGCCTATTTATATATATATATATAAAATCTTTTATACCCATCAATGAGAAAACGATGTTTTATACCTACTTTGAAATTTGAAAGGTCAGATATATATTTTCCTTGATCGACCCAAACAATAACAATCGTCTCAAATAAATGTAAAAAACATACTAATCTTAATCTTATCTTAATTTTATCTTTTCATTTCTTCTTATTCGACGACATCAAAACAAAATACAAACAAACTTTTTTTTTTGTTGTTGGAAAATGTCTTAGAAAATCGACGTTGCGGATGTGTGTGGAGGCTGGCAACACCAAAGGTTAAAAAAGAGCGACGCTGGAACACCCCATTCCGGCCCCGAGTTACCGCAAATTAGCCACCTGAATTTTGTTAATTTTTCTTTTTTGGAGTTTTGCTAGTCGAAATTAGGTCAGATTGTTAATGAAAGATTTGGGTCGAGTTGTTCAATAATTTGGAGTGGGTAATTGTATATTGGTCGATCGATATATATTTGGGGCGAGAAGTGATAATTTTTTGAATCGAGTAGTTTCATATTTGAGGCGATCAAGTTTATTTGGGTCGACCCGAGTATGTTTATGTATGCTTGGGCAAAGGTGATAATTATTTGGGTCGTAGTCTAATATTTGGGGCGATCTATTTTATTAGGGTCGACAGATACAAAAATCTTGGGTTTCAATTTTTATTTTATTTTATTTTTGGGGCGAGTAGTTTAATTATTTGGGTCGAGTCGTCAGATATTTCAAGATTTCGTGATCTGCTGCCAAACTTATTTCAATTGTTTTATTAGGGTCGACAGATACAAATATTTTCGATTTCATTTTTTATTTTATTTTTGGACGAGTAGTTTAATTATTTTTGGATCTATCGACACAAAATTCTTGGATTTCAATTTGTTGGGGCGAGAGGTGATAGTTATTTGGTCGAGTAGTTTAGTAGTTTAGGGCGAAATGAGTTGTTTGGGTCGATCAATACAAATATTTGGTATGAGCATTATATTTGTATGTTTGGAGCGAGAGGTTAATTTAGGGTCGAGTAGTTCAAAATATTTGGGCAGTTTTGTTTGGATCGAGTAGTTAAATATTGGTTTGAGATGTATGTTTAGGTTAATTTAGGGTCGAGTAGTTCAAAATATTTGGGCTGTTTTGTTTGGGTCGAGTAGTTAAAAATTGGTTTGAGTTGTATGTTTTGTATTGTATTTTAGTATATTCAACTTCGAATATTATTATATTTTATATTTTTTTCCAGGATAATTGGGAGTAGAGATGGAAGGAGGAACGATTTTCGTTAGAAAAAATAAAATATTTAGATATTCGATCGATTGCAATAGATTGATCGATTAGAGGCATTCAAAGAGTCCTATTTTGGACATATTTTGAGGTTTCCGATGGACAATAGTATTTGTGTAAAAGTACTTATTGGTTTGTGGCGTATAGAGGTGGTGAAGAGTCAGCAAATACGAGAGATGGTTCCGTGTAAACCATACAAATATCTGTTTTTCGAAAACAAAATTTTGCATGGTTTCAGGGCTTCAGTTTCGGACATCCCCTCTCGACCAAAAGTTTGGAGATTTACAAATTTCGCCTGACAGTTTATACAAAATGATGTTTGATTGTGAGATTGTCTGTGCTCGAGAATTAAAAAAAAAATTGAGGAGGGATGTTTCTCGACCACACCTGACGACGCAGTCAAAGTGGCAAAAATATTAGTGCTCATATTATTGCTCTATAGGGTTGATTACAGGGCACCCGTAGATTTTTGATGTGAGTGTTAGTTGAGGATTCTGAATTGTGGGACACGTTTCAGTGGGGCAAGTTCGTCTTTCAACGCTTGTGCCACTATTTATAGTCCATGGAACCGCATGTCTCTGGAGAATATTGCATCTATGACATCCCGATGCCACTTCAGGTAATAAGTGTGAGATTTCCCTATAATTTATTTTGTTAATTCATAGTTGTGTTTTTGTATTCTTATTTGTCGTTCATTATTTAAAATGCTAGTGTTGGGCGTATGAGAGCATTCCCGCCTTAAGGAGCCATTTTGGAAGCCATCAGGAACTGCGGTGACAATGCCTAGAGGCATGCAGTGGCGTTGTTTAAAGACTAACCACATCAACTTGGACGTGTTAAGCAGAGATGATGTAAGTTTTTGCCGATATTCTTATTCTTAATAACAATATGTATAAGTTCCATTAAAATTTAAAATATTCAATGGATTGATATTCTAAGATCGGCTAGAATAAATCGATAGCTAAAAGGAATCTAACAGTGTATGCAGACTGAGTCATCGGATGAGGAGAGGAGACATACATGGTTGGTATTGTCATGGACATATTGGATGGAATCCAATATTTCCATGGTGGTGTTAATGTCGTTGATGAAAATGCTAAAAAACCAAAAATAAAAGCAGCGGTTAGATTGGACCAACGCGTACTTAAGAGTCATGATGTTATTGTCGAGCCTAATTAGAGTCCTCATTCTTTATAGATCGATAATCCTTATGCAGCCCCGTCTACGATCACCCCTCATCATCCTGAGACGACCCCTCCTCCAGCAATGCGGACGAGCACCCCATCTCCATCGAAGACGAGCCCCACCTTTATCAGTAGTTAGATTTTATGGATTTCATCTTTTCACTTTATTTATATTTTCATCATGAAACTATATTTGATTTTGATATTATTTCAATCATGACCCATCCTTTTCTATCCTCATCTTTGAAGACCGTGGTGACCGGGGCAATTAGCCGATTCGAGTCTACAACATCTATAACAGCGACAGAGGCTATGAGTAGAATCGATTCGATGGCATCTGTAGCAACCATAGAGGCTACAGCCGATTCGAGTCTACGACATCTATGACAGCGACAGATGCTATCAATAGAATCAAGTCGGCGTCAGCTGTAGCAACCGTAGAGTCTACCAGCCGAATTGAGTCGACAGCGATAACAACGATAGCGATGATTGATGAAGCTATGCGGAGGATAGAATTGTCTGCTGCACGGGCTGTGGAGATGATTGGGGAGGCTACATCACGACCACGCGAAGCGAATATATTGAGATCTGCCAAAGATGTGAGGGAATTACTTTTGATATTTGATATTATTGTTGTTTTCTTATGTTTGTTAGATTATTTTATTAATGATTAACACTTTCTAATATCGCAGGTTCTTACTCATCCACCGACCATTGTGCCATCTCCGATGAAGTTGAGCCTAGAAAGTTGTTCGAGACGCCTCTACCAGAGAAGCTTGACGTGGAGACGATTGAGGCGACTACATTACAACCACTTGCCGATGATGTACTAAGACACACCGATGATGTGAGAGAACTTAAATATATGACTTTGAATTTTTCTAATTTTTGTTAGATTATTATATTATTATTCATTACACCAATAAAATCGCAGGTTCGTACTTCTAAGCCAACCATTAGGCCATCGTCCGACGAAGTTGATGTGGAGACGACTGAAGCGGGTACATCTCAATCATGTGCCCAGAATATACAGAGATTTTCTGAGGATGTGAGTGAGCTCATACATTCATTTGAAGTTCAATTTTGTTTCTTATTTTAGTTGGACTATTATATATATATATATATATATATATATATATATATATATATATTATATATATATATATATATATATATAAAAATCTATTTATTAAATATTTGTATTGATTGTATCAAAGGTTCGTACTTCTACATAAAGTGTTATGCATGTAGATACCGATATAGGTGGGGAGCAGTCTCCTGATATAATCGTTACAACACCATCACCTAGAAATGTTCCCGATAGCCTGTCGAGTCAAGTTAAGCCGGCACGTATCCGTTTTTCTGGCCCTAAGTCTAAGTCACCCTATGTTGATCTAGCACTGTTAAAAAAATAGAAAGACTTAATGGCGTCTTATAGTGAATTTATGACAAACAAGAAGGCTAGGTACGTTTAATATTTTATTTATATTTATTTTATAGTTCGGGTATATAGTTAAAGGTAAAACTTTTGCTCGTATCACATATTTCTGAAATGTTTGTATATGATCACACTGGCGGGACGTTGGTATTACATGTAGTATGTATGTCGATTGTGGTGGTTCAAACAACTTGAGGCGACAACCGCTTGGTTGAGTAATTTTGTAATATAATTACTTTAAATAAATAGTATCAATCTGGCATGCTATTAATTATTAGAAATTCTTAAGTATGATTATGATTTTATATGGAAATAGCACATAGATCGTTATTTGTGGGTGCTTTCAAATTGTATACGGAATAGTGTGCCGATGCAAATGGCATTAACGGCAGCCGCGTATGTATACTGGACTCCAATTTTTTCTTTAGTCTTTACTGTAAAATAAGTACGAATACCATTAGCCATTAGTCTATTGCGACATGAAGTTGATATTATTTATTTAATTGATAATAATATATTAATTCACAGACTTATCTTCAAAATGCTTGGGCAAAACTCATCCAGAATATCCTAACTGTACTGAAGCTTGTAAGTACCGTGGTCTGACCCTTTACAACGATTGGATTCCTAGTACAGATTTTTACCGTTACATTACTGACCACGCACCACCTTGGGGAGTCTCATGGAATTACAAGGATGATGTAAGAAATTTGAAAACCTTCTATATTTATTATGAATTACATAGATTATGTTTTCTTGATTTCATATTTCTCTTATATCTGGTGGAATTTGTATTTCGACTTAGATCATTATGGTTTATCGCGTTGGGGATAATGACTCTGCTCATTGAGTTATGTGCCACATAAGATTGGATAAATGGGATATTTGGTTGTTTGACTCTCTCTCGTATAGAGGTGATGGCGCAAATCATATATTTGAGCGTAGATCTTCACAATTAATGCCATTGCGACGCACATTACCATGTGTACTTGCAGCCCATGGATATTTTTGTAGAGCGAAAAGAGAAGTCCGTTATGACCATCTCAGACTTGTGAGAGTCCTTAATAGTGAGCAGTTCAAACGGGAAGATGGAAGCAGCTGTGGAGAGTTCGCATGTATGTTTGTTGACAGGATCTTTTGGATTACTTGATTATGATTTAAATTAAAATTAGGTATAATTATGATTTGTGATACTTTAACAATTTTTTGTTATACTTAAACATCTTGAGTTAAAAATGTTACTTGACGATGCTTTTATTTAAAATTAGGTATAAGAAACTTGTAATACTTTAACAATTTTTTGTAATACTTAAACATCTCGAGTTCATAATATTAGTGCTTTAATTTAAAACGGGTAGAAAGAATTTGTGATACTTTAACTATATTTTGTGATACTTTAAAAATCTTTGTGATACTTAAACATATTGCGATACATTAACTACCTTGTACAATAAATCATAGATATGAAATAAAAATAATAAATTAGAAACTTGTGAATTGTGATACTTTAACTCTTTGTTGTGGTATTTAACAATCTATTTATTCTTAAGGTATAACAAATTCACTTTAAAGCATCACAAAACCCAAGTTAAATTAAAATACATTATATTTTTATTTTTACATCTTTCTTTTACAAAAATTAAAGTACCATAGAAAAATTATTAAAATATTAAAAAATATATAGTTAAAGTATAACATATATCTATAATTTAATTTCTGTTTTTACAGCTATGTATTTTACACTTAGGTAATTAAAAGTATCACAAAAATTGATCACGAATCACAAAGTATAGTTAAAGTATCACATATTTTATAATACTTTTACTGCATTTTGTAATACTTGATATAGAACTATATGCGATGAATATAATATTTACAATTGGATTTTTGTGATGAATATGACAACACTGTGTGTGATAAATATGATGGTATTATGAAATGAATATGAGTTCAGAGTACGATGAATGCGGAATTAATCTTCAATTAAACTTTGCAAACGTTGACTGGTTTAATTCTTTCTTTTGACATAAGAATCAACAACAACAACAACAAACATACGGTGTGCAATATTCATAAAACACTTTGAAATAAAATCGAGGGATGAACATCATATTACACCTATTTTTTAGACAGTAAGCACGAACAACAAGACAAGATGGTATCAATAGAAAATTTATTCAATATTGAGTCATCAACTCTAGATTTGCACACAAAAACCCATATATAATGGTTTCATATAAATTCAAAACTTGAATTCATAAATCACAGAATGAAAATCGATCCTTTTTTGGGGGGAAAAAAAGAGAGCAAATAATAGTAATATAGAATATGCCAGATAACTAGTGAAATTTTAAAAAATTGGAGAATAGAAGAGAGAAATTACTAGAGTTTTTTCTTCGAGTTCGCAATAAGTTGTTTCGATTTTGAAGAAGACAAGCGCTACGGGGATGTGATCACCGTTGTCGGGATGCAGACCATTGACCCAGGAGATGAAACTCGTTGGAGTTGCGATTGGAGACACCAAAGAGTTTTTTTTTGTTTTTTTTCCTGATCGGTTGATGGTTTGTTTGAGCGAGAGATTTTTATTTTTATATATTTTACTTTTTTTGATCTGCCTCTTCAATCCCCCTCTTCCCGGTATTGCTGGTTTGTGTAATTGGCAGATGGGAAGGTGACTCACACGCGTGAGTATAATGAAAGTGGGATTGGGTGCACCATCTCCTCTTGAAATTTGAATGTCACGTGATGTATATATTTAAAGTAGTTGTTATGCTTGTTCACCGATGTGCGTTTGTAACCTAAAAATTAAGTTAAAGAGACGTTAGAACTTGTTTTTTATGAGTTCTACATATTGAACCAGTCAGTTCCTGATATGACGCCAACAAAAATTATCGTGAACTATGAGTTCACGACAACTCAATTCTCCACGACAGGATAGAAGTTGCCGACTTAGAAATTGAGTTTACGAATGTCGTGAACTCGTGAATTCCTGATATGTCTGCTCCGCCATATTGAAAATTAATTGATTCGCAAATCGTAATTTTAATATGGAGAACTCACAATTTATTTTTTAATTATTTTTGATGTAAATAGTATCAGCCTACCCTTTTT
>BMAC01001563.1:37881-56876 GCA_014905375.1 Phtheirospermum japonicum
ATACACATATTATTTATTTATTTATATTATATACATTTAAGATTTTAGTTATATTTATAATTTATTTAAAAAAATTATTAATTAAAATAAATAAACATATTATAAATAATGTCTTATAATTACAAGAAGTTTATTTGAAAATAAAAAAATACAATTGTGATGAAGTAAAAAAAAAATGAGTGTGAAATTAAGTATGATAAATTATTGGTAAAATTAAAAATTAAATTATAAAATAAATGAGAATTAAGCCGTAGAATGATTTTCTCCCGTGAGAAACTAACGAAAATTGTTGATAAACTTTATCTTTGAACGGTGTCGTTTCTGGCCTTCTAAGACTGACTAGTTGTTAATAACGTAGATCTATATAATAATATAATAATACTAAATAAAGTAGAATAATTAATTATGTGATGTGGGAAAAGCCGGTTTAATTAAATAAATATTATATATTTAATTCGAAATTAAAAAAATAAATGAGTTTCAAAAAAATTAAAGAAATGACATTATTTTATTTAATTAAATAAATGATTTATTGTATTTTTTTATTTTCAAATAAACTTCTTGTAATTATAAGACATTATTTATAATATATTTATTTATTTTAATTAATATTTTTTTTAAATAAATTATAAATATAACTAAAATCTTAAATGTATATAATATAAATAAATAAATAATATGTGTATTAGGGTTAGGGTTTGGAGATATAAGGCGGATTTTTTGTTTTTTTTCAAATTTGCCTCGGACGCTTTGGGAGAAGCGTCCCGACCCCAAAATTATTATTTTTTTTCATTTTCGCCCCAAAAACTTTTGGGGACGAAAAAAAGGTCCGGGACGCTTTTCCCAGAAGCGTCCCGAAGGGCGGGACGCTTTTGCCAAACGCGTCCCGCCACATTTTTTTAATTTTTTTGAAACTGATTTAATTTTTTAATTTTGAATTAAATATATATTATTTATTTAATTTTACCCTATTATCCAATACTACATAAATAGTTTTTTTTTTTTTTTTTAAATTTTTTTTCCCAAGTAACAAAAACAAAGAAAACGACAACTCTGCGCCTGCACAAAAGAACAGAAAAGGTCAAAAACAGACCTCCTATCTCTCTCCGCCAACCCAACCCAACACAAACCTCCATCCATAACAATGGCGCTTCCGAAATCCAAATACTCCACCATCACCACCGATCCAAACAGTGGTTTCTGTCCAGAGACCAAGACTTTCCACAGCCTCCGCCCACCCATTTCCTTGCCCCCTTCTACGACACCTTTTTCCCTCCCAGACTATGTTTTCACCCTCCTCCACTCCCCCACCGCCTCCCTCATCGACGCCGCCACGGGCCGCCGAATCCCGCTCTCCGACCTCCCTCGATTAGTCCGAACCCTAGCCTCTAACCTGCGCCGCAAATTCCACCTTTCCAAAGGCGACGTCGCTTTCGTACTCTCCCCCAACTCAATCCACATCCCCGTCCTCTACCTCTCCCTTCTCTCCCTCGGCGCCGTCGTCTGCCCTTCCAACCCTCTCAGCTCCGCCTCCGAGATTTCCCGCCAAATCCACGTCAGCGGCCCGTCAATCGCCTTCGCCGCCGCGGAGTGCGCCCCCAAACTGCCGGCGCTGCGCGGGGGGACGGTCGTGCTCGACTCTCCCGACTTCGAGTCACTTCTTCTTCTCCGACCCGATCGCGACGAAGATACTGTTCGAGCCGCCGACGTGTGCCAAGACGCCGCCGCGGCGATCCTCTTCTCCTCCGGCACGACGGGGAGGGTCAAGGGGGTGGAGCTGACGCATCGGAACTTCATCGCCGGTATCGCCGGGGTGCGCGCGGCTCGCGCGGTCCGGCCGTCCCCTGCGGTGACGCTCTGTGCGGTTCCGTTCTTTCACGTGTACGGATTCGTGCTGTGCGTTAGGGAGGTGGCCCTGGGCGGGAGCGTGGTGGTAGTGTCTCAGAGGAATTTGGAGTCGATTTTGAGAGCTGTTGGGGAGCTGAAGGTGACGCATCTGGCGGTGGCGCCGCCTACGGTGGTGGCGATGGTCAAGAGTGAGGCGGCCGAGAAGTATGACTTAAGGTCCTTGGAGGCGGTGCTGTGCGGCGGAGCTCCGTTGGCGAATTCGGTGATCGAGAGGTTTAAGCAAAGGTTCGCCAATGTGTCAATCCTGCAGGTTTGTAGCAAATCATTTAAGTGCCAATTAGAGGAATATATTGGAATAATTTCGAAAACTACCCCTGAGGTTTGGGTATTTACAAAAACAAACTCGTTGAAGTTTTTAATTACGTAAAACCCCTGAGGGTTTAAGAGGGTAGCTTAAACATTTTCTACAAATATAAATGTATTTTTTTAAAAATATTTTATTTTATGTATGTCTGAAGAGCAAAAATATTGTGAGTTTCTTTTTTTTTTTTAATCCCAAATATCACTGGTGGTTTTCGATTTTTGGTAATTATCCCTAAATATTACTTTTAACTGGGTTATAATAACTTAGTTTTTTTAAGTTTTTTTTAAGTTTTATTTAATGGAATGATTTAAAACTATATAATATTATTTATTAAATTGGAATTTTTAATCATATATAGTATTAAATTAGTTCATTTAAGTTTGGAATGTGAAGAGTATTCTATTTTACCCTCCACTCCCGATCTATGTTTTCGAATTGATTTGTTTTCTCTTTTCTACTTTTCTTTGCTTTTCAAAGCATGATTTGATGCTAAGTTACTTTTATTTTCTCAAGTTAACCAACTATGCGGGGAAACAAAAATTGGGTGCATATTAGGTTTCATGTACCTTTTATTGTGCTTTTTGTTCAATCATTGAATTCATCTTTCACTCTAATCAAACGAGCTTTACTTAATGTTATAGTGACAATTAGATTCTATCTATCCAAAAAGGGAAAAAGAAAGGAAAATTCTAACAATTAAGTAAGAAAGACGCAAAACCAAAGTATGAGATGAACACTAATTTACACGACTCTTCTTGCAGTAGAATTGATCAAAATTGGTATAAAATGAGTTTTCGACTTTTGAACTTGGCGTTGTTACAATAAGTAATTGATTTTGGTTACACCGATTAGAGTGGTGATCGAATCTGAATGCTATCAGAATATTCTGACCGACGACAGGGAGTGTACATTCTCACTGGCATCACTGATTCAATTTTAAAAACACGTGAATTAGATGTGACTTATTTAATTGTAAGAAATTCAATAACTTTTCATAGTTACAGTCGTATCATTGATATTTGTATTTGTTAGATAAATACAAACCTCAAGGAGGTGTTTGTAACATTTAAAGCAGTTAGTTTTTTCTAAGATGACTCGGTCTTTTTGTAATTAGACTTTTTTTTAAAGATATATGGCTTAAATTGGTAGCTGCCAATGGTGATTTTGCAGGCATATGGGCTAACCGAAACAACAGGAGGTATAACACGAACAATAGGGGTGAATGAAAGTAAAGTAATAGGGTCGAATGGGCGTCTGGCCTCTAACTGCGAAGCCAAGATTGTCGATCACCTCACCGGTCACAATTTGCGTCCACTCGAGCCAGGGGAGCTTTGGATAAGAGGCCCAATGGTCATGAAAGGCAACAAACAATATACATTTTCTCGCTAATATTAATTTCTCAAGTTATGATGGAATTTTACACTTATCTTATCTTTTTGTGTTTTGCTGCAGGCTATGTGGGTGATAAAGAAGCAACTGCAGCAATGCTTGATTCTGAAGGGTGGTTAAGAACTGGTGATATTTGCTATTTCGACAGCCACGGATTTTTGTTCTGTGTGGACAGGATGAAGGAATTGATAAAATACAAAGGCTACCAGGTTTGTTTTATCTGTATTTGAATTTCCATGTACATTTATTTGTTATGTGACATTTATTTATTTATTTATTATTAAAAACTTAGCCCTGAGCATCTCGAGTTAATGCAACCAAACAGGTCCCTCCCACAGAGCTGGAAGATGCTTTGCTATCACATCCAGCCATTTTTGATGCAGCCGTGATCCCGTATGCTCGTTTTTAGTCTTTTTTATTTCTAGTCAATCCCAAGAAAATATTATTATTATTATTATTTTTACTTTTTCTATTCAATCAAGTATCATGAAATGGTACAAAGTTTATAATACAATTTTCTCAACATATATTTTTCTTTATATTATCTTTATCATATTCAATATTCAAGAAAAAACACTAGCAACGAGCTTTTAAAATCTATTTTTCAAGTCACATTGTTTAAATTGAAAATTCTAACCAAAAAATAAAGAAATAATAATTATAGTAAAAAGTCTTGCAGGTTTCCTGATGAGAGTGCAGGACAAATACCCGCTGCCTTTGTTGTAAGAAAGTCAGGAAGCAAAGTAAATGACTCGGAGATCATGGAATTTGTAGCACAACAGGTAAATAAGAAGTAACCATTCAAAGTTACAAGTATATTCACGCAGTGACATCTCATACAACGGTGTGTAATTGTAGGTGGCTCCATACAAGAAAATTAGACGGGTCTTCTTTATTGATACAATACCAAAGAATGCACCAGGCAAGGTATTGAGAAAGCAATTAATCGAGTTGGCATCAGGCATCGTCTCTAAGTTATAATTGCTGTCACATATGCTCTAGTTATTTTTACAAAAACACATTGAAATTGTACATTTAACGGGGAATGACATGATCATGTTTTAGCATATCTACTTTTCTGCGGTCTCGTAGGAATAATATTTTAGTTATTGTGAAGTTGTTGTATGAGAAAGAACGGACTGATAAGGAAAAGACATGTACGAGTCTAGCTGAACCGGGATCGGAACTTCGAACTGCAAGCATWTCTTCCTCTTCAATGGAAAGTTAATGCTCTTCTTGGTTTAAAACTCAATGTCACGTATACAGATTCAAAAAATGAGAAAATAATACTCAAATATTTAAAACACTATAACTTATTCATTCGTTATTCGTTTTAGATGAAAAATATATCAAGTTCGTCTTTCCATCATATATGATTTAATGTACATATTGCACGTGAAAAATGTAAGGAAAAAAATCATTATTCGCTTCAAAAATCTGAACAATACTAGCAACGTACATGATTAAATATTAGCAACACGTGTATGAAAAAATAGCACTACATTGCTTATAAATTAGCACTACATACTATTGAGTTAAATAAATAAAATTATAGAAATAATTTGATCCATCCATTTAATAAGTTCTCATGGTTATGATTAGTTCCTAGTTTTCATACTAATAAATGGTTCTCACTTGAACCAATACGATATAGTACAAAAATCAATACATCACAATACATGGTGAAATGGCATGACGAATCATGGCCTAATAATCTGGCCTGACACAAGAATTTGCTCAACTATACACGCAACAATGCTTTTATAATATAAATATGGTCCATTTACATAATTAGATCTAATACCCACAGTTCTTTTGTACAAGTGACTAAAATAAAGGAACACCATTTAATTGTTAGAACTAATGGGACTATCAGGTTTATCTTCCGTTCTGATAAAATTAAGGATTAATTACGAAAACTACCCTCGAAGGTTGGCATAATTACAAAAAGACCAAGTTATTTTTCAAAATACAAAAGAACACCTCTTAGATTTTATTTTGTCTTATATTTACCCCTTAACAAGCATAAAAAACCCTAAATATCCCCCCTTCGCATTTATAAATTTTACAATCAGCCCTTTAAAGTTTGAACACCAAATCAAATCTTTGGGGTATGTTTTGTAATTTTGAAAGTTAACTCTCTTTTTTGTAATTAGGTCAAACCTCAACGTACTTTTTTTTTAATTATTATCCCATGAACTAATCCATAATACCATATAATATCCAATATTGTATTCCAAAAAGAAACAAAATATACATTTTAAATACCCTTTTTGATGGATATTACATGCTCTCCCTAGCATAAGAATTCAAGAAAATAAAAACCCAGTTCAAGAACACCAGAGCTCTCAAATGGAAATGCTGTTTGGAATACCACGACCAGTCACGCCAGGCGAAGAAGATGGTAAAAGCAATTCATACGGTGGCACACCAGCACCACTTCTATTTTTCAGCTGTGCATTCTTATTCCTCAGATCGATAATCCTTTCTATCTCCTCTAACTTCACCGAAAACAGTTCAAACAGCTTCTGAACCTCAGGATCGTTAAATGAAGGCCTGTGAATATGGTGCAACTGATTTATATACTCTTCATCCGGCGAATGAGTCGACAGCGTGTCTTGAACAGCCATAACTTTAGTCGCCTGGAGCTGAGTCGGCAACGAGGTCAAAAACGTAAATTCAGGGTGCTGAAGGAACTTCTCATGTTCGGCGTCGCCTTCTCGAGGGATTAGTTTCCGCATGAGCGTAGGACGGTTAGGCGGATACCCTCCGAACGGATACTGCCCGAAGTTTATAGCCGCATGTTGACCTGAAGCGGTCCAAATCATCGTTGTAAGAATGATCGATAAATCATCTTGGGTGGCGAGATTAGGCCACCATGGCTCGTTTCTCTTGTCGTGATGTCCCTTGTTCTTGATCTCGTCCCACCAGGCCTGGAGCTCGACGTCGGACGAGATTGAATTGGGCTCGGAATAGTAATGCTCGACATAGGATTCGACTAACTCCTTTATGGCAGACCATATAAGAAGCCCATCCGCTGCGTATGGATAATCTTCGATCACGAGCTTGACCCCACCAGGAACCGTTGGATCCTCAACAGCCATACCCCTGCGAAGATCACACGTTCAAATGTGATTGGTGCAAATAATTCGATAGATTGGGGTCGGAGTGAGTTTTTTTTTTTAACGAACATCTTGTTTACAACCGCCTAATGAAGTACCTTTCGTTAGGCAGGACATAAATTTAATTTTCTTTTGTTTTTTATTTAGTTTAGTTTTTCTTTGGGTTTTCCGTTTTCTTTAGGCTTTTTACGGTCTTTTAGGATTTTTAGTTTTTCAGTGTTTTTCTTCTCTCCATTTTGGAGGGTTTTTATTTTTAAACATTTTTTAGTTAGTTTTCTTTTTGTAGGATTTTCTAATTTCATTTGGTATCTTTTTAGATTTAGGGGACCTGCCTAACGGTTAGACTGCTTGTGCATCAATTTTATTAATTATTTTTTGTACCTTTCAATTAGATTTGCCGGTAATGCTTCCATGTCGAAACGCCACAAGCTCTTATAGGCAGCAGAGCTTATTTCCAGGGCAAACTTTCCAGGGCTGAAACAAGCCTCGATTATTCCACCACCGTTGATTAGACTCTGCCTCGCAAGGGCATTGATTTCCATGGTGTAGCGCATATGAGGGTGTAAGAGTTTGTAGACGGGGTGCATCGAGCTCAGCTGCCTATGGGTGGCGATTATGTAAGGTTCCACGCTGGCATGAGTCTTCATCCTGAAAAAGAAAAATCATGTTTTCAAGATGTTAGAATTGTTTGCCTCTTCATAAAATAAAAGAATCTTTATAAATAAAATAGAAAAGTTTTATTTAAATTATTTCTTAATTTTGAAAAAATAAAATAGTGTTGATGCAAATTGAAAAAGTATTACATTTAGACAAACATATTTGAAATTTCAAAAATAAAAGAATAAACTTCAAATCATTTAAATAAACGGTGTAACGGTGAATATGTTCTGATATCAAGGACGATCAAGAAATTTTAGTCCTACCAGTGGTTCACGAGTTGATGAACACCCGCATCATTGGAGCAGACGTGAGCTTTAGCCAGCTTC
This sequence comes from Phtheirospermum japonicum, assembly GCA_014905375.1. NCBI lineage: Eukaryota > Viridiplantae > Streptophyta > Magnoliopsida > Lamiales > Orobanchaceae > Phtheirospermum > Phtheirospermum japonicum. Next base: position 45,591 of record BMAC01001563.1, read on the forward strand.
CAGAACCAGCTAGTCGTAGCCTCATGTCCATGAGTAAATAAAAACTTGTTCCTTGGAGACGAAGGCGTTGGAGGAAGTGAAAGCTCGATGGCGATCGGTCTGAGGACACCGATTTCAGAATAGTAGAATACCGTTCTGGAAGCATAAGCTTGTCTATCTGGCAACGAGTTCATCTTCTCGATAAACGGCAAAAGTAAGTCATGATAGTCAAGTATAAACAGCTTCTTGTCCTCAATTGCCTGTAACATACAACAAACGAAACCGGAACAAACTTTATTTAATTCAGTGTTCGATAACAAATTAGTGTATACTCTGTATACTGTATATACCTCTTCGACACTTATTCCCTTGAGCTCTCTTGCTATTAATTCCTTGGTGATTTTAGACTCTGGAGGGCCATATATTGCAGGATCTAGTTCGCTTACAATTGGAAATTCCTGATAATATTTACACAGCCCAATTTTAGTAACCTCTAGCAATAGCTGACAATAAAGATTTAAGATTATATACTCATTCTCAACCAAATCAAATTAAATGCTACCTTTAATAGCTTGATATTAACAGGGTTCACCCCAGCCAAAGCCTGACGAGCAAACTCATCATCCCTTAGCCATGCAAATCTGTCACCTGCAAAAACATGGTAAAAAATTAATTTACACTACCAAGAAGAATTAAATGCTACGTTTTTTATTTTACCCCTCTCTTGATCAATTCGTACTTTATCTAAAAAAAGGGTAGTATGGTCATTTAATATATATAACAATAACATGAAACACCATCCTTAATCAGTGTGAAGTACTCAAATGTGACGGAGAAAGTGCTTACGCTTGATAATGGCTGGTAATTCATACTTGAGCAACTTGTCGCCGACAGTGAACATTTGATTCATCATAGTGGCTAAAAAGAGCTTGTTTTTGGAGTCTTTTTGCCCTTCCTCTTTCAATAGAACACCCTCATTGTACAGATTGTCTATGTCGGAGAAGTTCGTGAAGGGAATATCTGAACTTGCCAACTTAGAAGCAATCAACGGTATAAGGTTGTGGAGCAGAGCCTTCAATTTCCCAGCCGCAAACGTGTTCTGCTTAACCTCCTCAAACGTTTCGTCTCTTGGTACGTAAACTGGATGTGGTTTCTCGATTCTAGTCTCCGAATATGGATCTGATTAAAACTTTTACACAAACTTTACATTGCTGGTTTGAAAAGACATTAATGATGTCATAAATAAATACACTTACCTGTTTTAGTTGGAGGTCTACCAGTTCGGCATCGCCTAGGATAAGGCCTCTCTACAGTCCCCGCAACCGGCCTGGCTAAATCTCTACTCTTATCGGGATTACCCAAATCGTTATAGACGTCATAGTCGTATATCCTCTCGTGCATCTTTCTCTCTCCTTTCCCGTTGCCACGAAGGCTCAACAAGTCTTCACGCCGGAGATCCTTAATGCCAGCTGGCGTCTGAGATGGAAGGTACGCCTGCCACACACACAAAAAAAAGAGAACGAGACGTAAGTATAATATACGGCCTTTGATCAAACGTATAAGGAGCTTCGGATTCTTACTTGATTCTTGAATATGATTCTACTTTCGGGGTTATCTTTTTTCGAATGGATCCATGTCTCAGCCCGAAAGAATAACGGGCCTTGGCTAAATCCGTGAACTACGATCTCCATCAAAAAGAACTCTTTGTCGTGGAAATTGGTGACGAGGACGGCTCCGGGTTGACCGAAGTCTCGTGGGACCGTCAGATCGGCGCCGTACTCGACGACGTAGGGATCGTTGGATAGTTTCGGGAACCAGCCCCTCACAAAGGATTCTGCTGTCTTTCCTGATTTAGTAACTGTAAAGACAGAAACAAAGAAGTCAATTTGTAAAAGATTGTTGGAGACAAAGATTACAAAATTTGCACTTTATTTTATCTATGTGCAATCATAAATATGAATCATTCCTTAGATTGCAATGATCACTAGCCATTCAAAATTACCATTCATATTACTGTAAATTACTCCGCAAATAAACAAAAACTAAAATTCACAAACTAGGAAAACCACTAGGAAAACATTATTTAAATTGTTCCATAACTAGACACAAACTACAAATCCAAAATGAATAAAGAAACAGAAACACACACACAGAGATGGAACAAAATCTCAAGCATCCAAACTCAAATTGCAGGTTAAAAAATAAAAAAAGAGGGAGAGAAGTGCAGAAAAAGTCAACCAGAAGCTGAAAGACCAGAATCAAAATATTGATATATAAGCAAAATTGAGAAAATAACCAAAAAGTGGTATAAAGAAAATAAAAGTACCAGGATCAATATCCTGACTGATGAGCTGAATCAAGATCCCTCTGCCAATCCCATTAACAAAAGACTCCCACTGATCCTCAACCTTCTCAGTCAACTTCTCCTTCATTTTCTTCCTTATTGTGACCGCTGCTCTCACATTTATCACTCCACCACTTGATGATGAAACCAAAGACCTATTACTCTCCACAATTTTCTCTGCCTTTTCCACTCCAGTTTTGCTATCTCCACCACTGATCACTGCTCTTATGACAGCCCTCCTGCTCGGACGGAACCCGTAAAAGGTGGCGGGCTTTCCTTCGTGTTTCCCGGCGCCGGAGATGTACTCCGGCCGCCGGAGAGAGGTGGGTCTTGGCTGAGATGTGAGCATTTTTCTGCTGCAACTGTATGTCCTGCAGAGTCAAGGATCAGTTGGCAGAAGTGCACATGTGTGGAGTATGGGGATTCGTTTTAATATAAGCTTAAGGAGTGGACTTGACCCATGTTTAAAATATTGCAAAATTTGTCCCTCCTTGGTTGGTTGGCCTTATAAGGGAGGCATAAGTTCGAATTCTCACTATTTTATTATCTAATCAAGTTTGTAGTATGGTCATTATGTAATGTAGTATACTGATTGCGTTGTAAAAATAAATTAAAAAGAAGATATTGCCAAAATATTGGAGAAAGTGATAAACCGATGTTTTCATTGTATATTGTATCTTGGTGTTCACCCATTTGAGTCCTCAGAAAAAAACAGAAAAAAAAAAAAGGAAAAAGAAAGGATAGAATACAGTCCGAGAGAAATTGTGATGTTACTTACCTTTGGAGATATTTTGTGAATGTAGAGAAATTGAGGAAAGTGCGTTATGATATGATGTTAGTTGTCAATTTTGAAGGAAAAAGTTGTTGGACAAAAAAATGGAAAGGGACTAAAAGGCTGTGTTTGGCCAGGACACTCAATTCCCGTTGGTTTATAAATCGGATTAAGTTTTTGAATACTCAATCCATAACCTTTTTAATCTTAGATTCATTATTTTGTATTATTAGGTTCAGACATTCATTTATATTATCGTTTTATTATTACATTTAAATAATTAAATTACTAAGAAATACAATTTAATAATACAATATTATTTACATTTTGAATATAAAGTGACATCAAATCAACATTTTGAATCCCACAACAAATAAGTATTCTTACTATTTTTACATAATTTTGAATACTCCAAATTTTGAATACCAGAATTGAATATACCAATAAATAGTTCAATCAAACCAAAAAGACCCGTACAGGAATATCAAGTTTCATCGATGACGCTAGTATGTATTCGGATTTATAAATTAAGCATTGAGAATTGGGTTCCAGAAGTTGTTGTGAAAATTACGAACGCCATCGGAAAACCCATTCACATTGACGATAGGTCCCTTTCCAGGGTTGTGGGGCATTTCATTCGGGTTTTGGTTGAAGTGGATTTTGCTACCTTGCCCCAATATCGTGTTATGGTAGAGCGTTTTGACCACTGTTCGTTTCTTAGACTAACTCCAACAGACTCCTTATGAAACTCTCTAAATCTCACTCTCTACATCAATCCTCTCTATTATTTTAGGCTCTCTATCTCATTTTATTTTATCAGACTCCATACTTATTCTAGCTCCCTATTTTAAGGCCTCTCTATTTTAATTTTACTCCAACACACTCCCTACTTATTCATTTTATTTCACCAAATAGAGAGCCAAGTAAGATAAAAGCAATAAAAGATAAGTAGGGAGCCAAAGTTGCTCCCTACATTTAGAGAGCATGACTTTAAAAGAGAGGAGCTCCCTATTTTAAGGAGTTGATTTAAGGAGGCTGTTGGAGCAAATTTATTAATTTTGGCTCCCTAAAATAGGCAAGGAGCCATTTTAGGGAGTCTGTTGGAGATGGTCTTAGTATTAGGTATGAGAACATGCCTAATTTAGTAATGCTTGTAATATCGTGGGACAGTCCCTAGCATCTTGTTCTAAGAACAGACCTTATGAGCCCAAGGCATGTCCGAATGAGTTCGTCAAGGATGTTTCGAGAAAACGCACACTTCACAATGACAGTGGTCACGCTCGCCTACGTCCGCCTTCTAACAATCAACATGGCAAGCCCCTTATATGACAAAAATACTACTTGAAGCCGTGTGCGGCTTCAGCTTCAAACAACGGTAAATTGGTTTTACCTATGACAGTTAATTTTGAATAAATTTATCAAATGCGTTTCACGTTCTTATTGATCTTTGCTTATCAAACAGGGAGTCCCCGGATGGTCTGATGCTATCCCTCTGCCTAATCATCGTGGTGGGCTGAGCCGTCGTCTAAATGGTCGTCGTACCAAGCAGACTGATAATAACAAGGTGACTTCTCGGGACACCTATTCACCACTTTTAAATCCAAGAAGGAGTGCTGCCCAAGCCACTAACATTCTGCAGCTAGGTCATAACGTCCAGGAGTCCGTTAATGTTCATACAAGCACTATAACTGACAAGACTCGTACTCCCGAGGAGATGAATTTAACCATGGTTAACGTGCTTAAAGACTCTTGCTTGGGGGGAGTCTCATAATGGACAAGGGCACACGATTGAGGCACCCATGCTTGTGTGGCCGAAACCACTAATATGAATGTTTGCTTACTAAAACAAACAATCGACAACAAAAAAGCTGCTGCCCCTTCGGCTCATGCCCAACCATAAATGTCGGCTCCGTTGACACTTGTTTTATCAAAAAGACTGGTTACCAAGAATAGGGGGTACTAAACTCAAATCTGAGATCAGTGACCTGAATAACTTCAAACCACGATGCAGCGACCTGATTAATCCTTCAAAACAACACCTTCAGCCAAGGTGGTGGACGGCCCCGGCGAAGGTCCTCCGATACTTAAGTCAGAAAGTGCGAGAGATATTTTGAGAGCTCAAATCGTGATAAAAAATACTTAGAATAAAAGAGAGGTGTGAACTCCTTTAAATAGACAAAAGAAGTATTCCCCAAGTTAGGGTTACCTTCTCCCACTATAATTCCATAAATACCGTGACCGACTTAGATTTAGGATTTTTCCTGTATGCTAAGTTCCCATAAATAATAGATCTCTCGCTAAAATTACCAGAATAGGCCTGGGCCTGTGATTCTTTCGATATAGTTCATCGGGACCCCACAAATACCATCCATATTAGCCCATTCAGGCCTAATATTTACAAAGCCCATTACCGAGCTACCAGATAACGCCGAGCTAATAAAACCATAATAGGTCGCTACCCTATATGAGAGCTCACCCTCATATTTCAGGTTGCTACTCTTAAAAACCAGCTCGCTCACCACTTAGAAGGAATGCTCCTTCTAAGAAATGAGATCGCTTACCATAAATACCAGCATACAACTTTCATGAATATTTAGTGTCGTATCAGCTAGTCCTCCATATTCTGGCTGATTGAGGTACAAAATCAGGTAGAATGCAACAACTAGAAACCACAATAAAAACTTAAACATAATCATAAAACTTTAATAAATTACCCCGTTAGCTTACTAAAACATCATACCACAACTCAGGATAACCCAACTCGCCATATCGAGCTATAGCAATGATCATCCAATACAAGCTCGCCACATAAAGTCGCGACCTCTGAAAGGTCAGCTCGCTCAGTCCCCAGGAAGAATGCTCCTCCAAGAAGAAGAGGTCGCTTATAAGTCCCCATATTACATATTCGCCGACCTAGTACACCCATCGACCTAAAATCATAAAACCACCCATCCGCGACCTACAATCATACTCAGGCACAATAATCCGAGAAAATATAATCATGAATGTTCAAAAAGTCAAAATGTCTTTCCCCTTTCTTTCTCATCTCTTTAAAGATTCATTAAATGCACCCTGGCAGCATGTCAGACACGTGTCATCTCCCCATATTCTCGTAATATATTAAACGCACTGGCCAGAAATGAAAGGCCCAAAACATTCCTAAAAAATCCTACCAACTTCCCGCCTTTCAAGAAACACCTTTATGTCCTTTCGGCTTTCCACTTTTCGCCGCCCCAAAAACACCCCGTCTTCCCCATTTTTATCACTTTACTTCGAGCAAAAAACCATTATTCTCTGCAACAAAAAGCATTTTTCCTTGAAAATTTCTGCGAAAATCAAAAAGTATCAATGTTCGTCTCCAAAATCCATAACAACGAAAATGGGTAAGTCCCCTAGATCTCTTCATATCAACAATTAATTTTAATTTAATTCTATAATTATTTCGCCTGCTGAATATTATCGTATTTATTGCTTTCTCTTCTTTTTTTCTAATTGATTAATGGCAAATCCAGCATCTTCCAACCCTAATTCTCAAAATCCAGACCTTTCTCCCGATTCTGATCCCATCGAAAACCCTTACATTTTAAAAAGAAGACGAAGATAAAACCCTTCACCAGAGCCAGGCCTATACGACGATCCAGAAGGTGACGTCAGTTGGCCCGAGCTTGAGGCCCAAACTAGGGCTTATACTGAGGCTAAAGCCTTAGCTGGAAATATATTCGAAGATCCTTCTCCAACCCAACCTAAGAATGAAAACATCCTAGAGGGCATTCCCCTATCCACACCCAGTGTGCCTTTCACACTCCAATCTGAGCATTTCTTAGAAAATCCTGTAACAATAACATCTCCTTCTACTACTACCAACCCGCTTCCCCTTCCCGCACTACTAAGGTAGTAGGGGATAACTATTGGGTACTCCCAAGCCCAGAAAAACTTGAAGAACTCAAGCAAGAAATCAACCTCCGTTCTACTGCTACCTTAGTTACCCCAAACATTCTTCAACTGGATCCAAACAATCCCCCTGCTGACCATATAGTGTTCTTTGACGAGCTGCTGAGAGCAGGTTTTAGGTTTCCAGTTCATCCATTTTTTATTCAAACTGCAAATTTATTTAAAATTCCTCTCTTCCAGCTGACCCCAAATTCCATGAGGTTTATGGCTGGATATATGCTCTTATGTACATATTACAATGTCCATCCTGGCCCGAGCTTTTTCCATTTCTGTTTCTTAGTGAAATACCAAAAAAAACTCCTTCTATTTTTCAGCCCGCCCCTTGGTGAGTCCTCATCAAAGGTGCCTGATTGGTGGAAAAGATTTATTCTCATCCATAATACCGAATCCTGGCCCTTTAACACTGAGCTACAATTCCACACTCCCAAACAAAACAACCCTCCTACCGCCAAAACCTTCCTTATTTTCTTCAAAAAATACTCTGATCAGCTCGCTGAATGGAATAAGCGCCCCTTTGATGTGGTGCGACTCACCAGGCACGAAAAACCTTTTGCATATGTAGGTCTCGATACTCGACCTCTCGAACACCCCCTATCCAGATCTGAATTTGGTAGGTATCCTTAGCCATGAACTTTCACACAATTTACACCAGCAACAATACAACTTGATTTACCAATATCTTTTCCATTTGCAGATGAATTCATTGGCAGCTGCATTTCATCAGGTTCAGAGGAAGCTATCGCGCCAGCTGACCCCAGCCCTACAACCACGTCCATGCCTCAACCTCTCCTTGTAGACACAGATGAGGAGGTAGAGGCCGCGCTATTTGCCAAGAACCACGAGGAGGCCGACGCTACGGAGGAGCACCTGCCCCTTGCCTCCATTCTTTTCAAAGGGAAGCAGACTAGTAAAGGTCGCACCTCTCCCCAACAAACACCTCCGGCTCCAAAACGCCGACGCCTCCGAAAAACTCACGGATCCCCTGACTTGGAAAAGGAGCTAGCACAGTGCGACAATGTATGGAAAATCTCGGCACTCCTCCAAGAACGCACTCTGGCCCAGGTAATCTTACTCAAACTCAGTCCTCTTTCAACACAAATAATTATTTACTTATAACAATCCTCCAACGTAGATGAAACCCCTGCTCGACAACCTTTCCACGCATCTGCTGGCCCGATCCACTGAGAGCGACCTCCAGAAGATTTGTGATGAGCTAACAACTCAGGCAGAACAGCAAACGCAACAACTGTCGCTGACACAAGGCGACTTGGATAAAGCTCGTCAACTGTTAGCAGCTCGTGAGGAGGAGATAAATATGTTAAAGAGCCAGGTGGAGAGTGTGAAGGACGAGGCGACTCGAGCAGCCAATGAATTCAACGGCCAAATCTAGAAGTTGGAAGAGGTAGTGCAGATAACCCATGAACAAGGCGTCGCCGAAGGTCGCTGCACCTTTCTGATGAGTGAGGTGGGCCAGAAGTTTATGGACGCCTACCGAGAGGAGTTGCTGTTAGCTTATAAAAACTCGTCGATATACTTTGGCAAGATGGCCAGAGGCAGCAGGGAGTGGGTCCACAAAGCTGCAGAAATAATCAAGACCCAGCTCGCAGCCATGAACGTCACGTATAACCCTGACGTCAAATCATCATAAACAACCTCCCGCCTTTCACTTTCTGGAAGGGCGACATAAAGCAGCCCAAAGATGCCTAGTGGTGGTTGTCATGTCAAGGCTGCGTTATGTTATCCACCAAATTGGTTGCCGAGCTAGACCCACCCCTCGAAGACATTATCCCTGGCTGTAGTAATGCTTGGCATTTTAATTCAAACTCATAATCTTTCCGCATAGCTATGTATGAACAGTTCTATTTGAGTATGCACAATTCTATTTTTTTATGCTTATCATATATCAACCTGCCATGCAAATCTATGTTTTAAATAGGTGAGTTAAACTCAAAAGCAACAAGTTTCAACAACCCAACCTCCACATAATTTTCCAAGTAGGATAATCGTATCCTGCAATTCAAACCTTCATGAGTAAAACCGCAAACTCAATATATGTCGTTTAAAACATGTAAATCAAACATGTTCATATCAAAAACCACAAAAACCCAGGAAATCATAGGTTGTATAAAACAGTCAAGAGAAGCAGGATCTAACTCATATAAAGGAACATATAAGACAAATATTTTCTTTCACATGAGTTAACACAGACATACAAAAAGGGCACTAATCCGAGAAGTATATGTAAGTCAAACATATCCCCCTCGGAAGCGACCTCAAGCATGTAAATCAAACATACTTAAAATCATATTATTCAACCATTCATAAAAACCATAAACATCCATAGTACGTTCCTCAAACTTCTATTATTTATTAAATATTGCAAGAAGGCACCTGCCCCGAAGGGTACAATGATAAATATCCGCCCTTGAGGGTAATAATTAGATATCCGCCCCGAAACAAGTCACGCAAAGGTGATACACCATGTCTACAAAACACCCAAGTAACACACAAAAAAAAAATTCTAAGTTAAAATTTACACTACTCATCGTAATATCAATAGTTAAATCAATCCCCGACAACAGCACCAAAAACTTGTTCGCTTATTATTTTTAGGGAAAATTCGCATTTATTCATATATCATAAACTCAAAAATCCCATTTAACCTGTGAATTTTTTTTATTCCCATCTAAGAAAAATACATATCATATAATTTTAATTTTGAAGTAGATTTACAAATCTGCCCCAAAAAGCTGAATAGACGGAGATAGAAATTAGAGTAGATGGAGCTATCATTCAGTTAATAAAGTTGATTCACGCCATCAAATTTATTACTCTGCATCTGTGAATGAGGTTTTGAACTGCGACATCGTCCAAGAATTTGTATTCCTGCGAGTACAGCACAATCCATAGTACACAATTCCGATTGGCGTGGGTTCAGAGATGGAAACTGATAGTAAGTGAATGTTAAGTGATTTTTAAGCATTCTCTTTGGTAGATAACAACTGAATTTCCACCATATTGTCCAAGCATGGTTCGTTTATTTTTTAATTTATTTTTTGTGAGTTACATGGTAGAGTATGTTTCGTAAATTATTCCCTTACTTAACTATGAAGTATATTCTTTACCGAACAATATTTTTATTGATTATTCATCAAATTTATTCAAGTAGTTTTTCTTCTTTCCTTTTTTCATTTTTATATCTTGGTAGAATAACATCTTCTCACCGAACTATGCTACATAGTATGTCGTTGTGGTATTGCGTTTATTGAACTATGTCACTGTGAATTTAGTATCGAATTACGCTCCACCCTTGCTATTTTTTATCAACAATGATATGCCCTTTCTAGTCTCGAATTATACTCTACCCTTTCTACTTTTATTGAACAAGTAGTTTGTAATTATTCAATCGTTGCATAGTCGTGTTGCATTTGCCCATATAATTCATAGTTGTGTTGTATTACCAATTATGGTCTGCCCCAACTATGGTAGTTTTGAATCACTCACGATGGTAGGTTCCGACTATCTTACATAGTAGTTTCGAATTTATATGTGAGTGTAGGTTGTCCGTAGTAGTTCATAATTATATTTTGGATCACAATTAGACAAGAAGTTTTTACTTGCCATTGCACTCGCTACTGCCAATTAGTGGTCTTTGCGAGTGTAGTTTACTATTTCAAAGTTGTGTGTAATTACAACGTACAAATTTTTTAATAAAATGTGCAGTATGGATTTAAGTTCCATCATTCCTTCTTGTTATTCCATACTACTTTGACATCAAATTGTCGACGAATGCTGTTTTAGACTATGATCGACGAATTCTCGACGCGCTAGTTTCAGAATCCGTCTCCGCAAGAGTACGGAGCCGGTTGTAGGGCGGCGAGTTCTTCCCGAGTCGTGTCTCTCAAGGATGGATGTTATCGGCTTGTCGGTTTCTTAATTGCTCTTATCGTCGGTAGCGACTAACTATTCTTAACTAGGAAAGCACTAGTCATTGTTCGGTTTTGAGTTTTACGACTAAGATTTATATTGAAATACAAGATTTAAAAACATTGAAGATGAAAAGGAAATTAAATTTTATTTAAAACGATTAATCTAAACTAGTTAACTAATAAAACTTATAATTTTTTAAATTAGGAAAATGGAGAGAAAATTAAAGTCATGCTTATTTGAAAAAGTCAACATTATTAATTTAACAACAATTCAAAGTTAAAATAGGAGGATCTTATAAAACTTCTAAAAG
>BMAC01001563.1:58841-116695 GCA_014905375.1 Phtheirospermum japonicum
CCCTATGTCCGAGCTTGTGTCATCGTGGTTGTGCAAAAGTCATCGCCGGGAGCCGAGGCAAGCAACAAGCTATCTACAAGGTAAGGCAAGGTGGAAAATTTGCACAAAAACAAACTATTTACAAAAACGAAAATCTTTTTGAGTTTTTTTTTTTGAATTTTCTAATTTGTTTGGATTTTATTATTTTTCAAATTTGTTTTATATTTTGAGAAGTTATTCAAAGAAAATGAAATAAACTATATACAAAAACGAAAGCAAGTAAAAAGATTTTTTTTTAATTATTATTTTTTTATTTTTACAAGAGTCGAGACGAGAAATAAAATAACATAATCGAAAGAAAAAAAAACAAAATAACACAAAAAAATAATAAACAAATAAAAATAAACAAAGGATAAACTAGGAGGTTTAACGACGTCTCCTAGGTCAGGCACGGAGGGTCGCGGCCTCGTCTTCCTCCTCCTCCTCCTCATTTCCGCCGTCGCCGCCGTCATCGTCGTCGTCGTCGTCGTCTCGTCGCATCTGACTCTCGACCAAAAGGAGCCGGCTATGGAGGCTGCAGAAAGCTTGGTCGTTCCTTGCCTGCCCCTCATCGAGCCGGTCGAAACGGACATTAAGCTGGTCGAGGCGAGAAAACACGGCCTGTTGGAAATCGCTCCAACCCATCTCGGGACCCGAGCCGGTGCTCGGACCTCCGTACTGCGGGGCTGCCTCTTGGCTCGTGCTCGCTCCGAATTGCGCGCCCGAACCAGTGTTCGGAACGTCGCCGGCTTCGCCTTGCTCATTGCCTCGGTGGCGTTGACGTCTCGGATTTTGGCTCGCCGGGTTTGTCGGGGCTCTCGGCGTTTTGAACGTTAATTCCATGAGATCGACCCTCATCATGTTGGCCGCCTCGGCCTCAAACCCGAAGTAGAGGGCAAGAACGGTGATCATTGGCCCCATGCCGACTCGTGCGGCGCTTCCTCCCCTCGTTTTCCGTATTCCTCGAATTTGCCCACGGATCAACGGAAAGAACAGGACCGGATGTCCATTCAATATGCACGAAAGCACGTACACCTCGTGGTGGGTGAGGTTGGTGCTCTCATATTTTCCCATCAAGACGTGGGCGAAGAACTTGTAGGCCCCAAGCAGAGCCAAATCGGTGATCGCCGACGCCGAGTATCGATCCCGGGTACCACGTCCGCCCGTGATACTCCCCCAAAACTCATCCGCATGAAAACCACTCACCTGCGTGTACGAGTACTGCTGGCAGTCAAGCCCGAGCACCCCTTGGAGCACCCCCTGATCGATCCGGTGCTCAATTCCCCCACAACGGACATTAAAACCCCCGTCATCGGTCTCTTGGTACGTGGTGAAGAACTCGAGCACTAGCTCTCGATAATCCGGTGCCCGGAAAGACGCGAACATTCAGCCATTCATCGCGTCGATGAAACTTAGTAGACGCATGCCGAATCCGTCATAGTCCCCGTTCGCCACCCACTCGTCTAAACGCTCGATATTGATGAAGCGCGGGGTAGCGAAATGTCGCTGGGATAGATTTCGAAAGAGTTCCCCCTCGTATGTGGAGTAGATGGGGAAGGGGGCACCGTAAGTTCCGGCGATATCTGGGTATTGGGGAAGGCCGAAAATATTTTCATCGTCGGAGTGTCCATCCATGATAAAAGGGTGAAAATAGGGAAGAAAGTGGCTGGATTTGTAGGGGAGGGTTTCAAAAATCAAAACGAATGTAAAACGACGGAAAAACGAGGAAAACTCAAATCGAATGTTCTTTGGGGCAATTTGTCGAACACTTTGTGGGCAAGATTTTGAAGGGTAAAAATCAAAGAGGAATGGCTCCCAATTCCTACCCAAAAACACAACCAACAATTGCAAGGTTTCCCGAAAGATCGTTTAAGCGAAGTACCTGAATAAGTTGGTTGAAAATGGAACGAAACAACGAATTATCCCAAGGCGAATTTTGAAAGGAGAAAGGAAGGAACAAAATGAGAATTCCCGCGTAATTGCCTCTGTCGATCGACTCCTCTTTTCTTATTTATGTTTTTTTTCTTCTTTTTTTTATTTTCCACTTTTTTCTTTATTTGCTGCACTCTTTTTTTCTTTCGGCCGACTGAAATGGTTTGGGGGGGCTGATCGACTGCTTTATATAGAAACAAAGGGTTCTGTGCAGTCCGGCCAGTCGATCGACTGCTCTTGTCAAAATCTGAAAATTTTCTGGAATCCAGTCAATGCGAGCATGTCAGTCGATTGGGCAGTCGGTCGACTGCAGACTAGTCGATCGACTAGGTGTGCAGTCGAACGACTGCATCCCAGCAGTCTACTCAAATTTTGATCCTGTTTTCTCCCAAAACTTCCAGACTGGACCTACACAAACCCAAAAATTCATTTAAAACTACTTAAAGATAGAATATACACTAAATTAAAAGAAAAAGAAGGAAAGAGATAGAAAGGGTTAGAACGTCGTGGGTTGCCTCCTACGTAGCGCGTTTGGTTAACGTCGTTCGCTCGACGATTATACAAAGAATGTTATCCAGGATCCAAGAAGAGGTGACGATCATGCCACGCCTTGGTGTTCTCGAGTAGACACACTGAGTGATCAAGATCACCAAGGCGGGCGCGTTGGGCAAGCCGGAAGATCGAGACATCAATAACGTGGGCTTGCTTCGGTGGTCGTAAGGGTGAGTAGTCGACCTCCCAAACGTGATCATCCCAAAACTGGTCGACGTATTTCTCCGTCTCGCCGACTGTCATCTCCTCTCTTTCGAACTTAGAAATAGGCATAGTCGGGCACGAGAGAGTAGGACCCAGCACATCTTCCTCGTCTAAAGCAGGTAAGCTTGGCAATCCAAGTGCCATCGGAGACCCCGAAGATAACACCCCCTCACTTTCCACTACAACCTCTTTACAATACCCGAGAGGGGTTACGTTGTCCTCCGACCCATTCTCTTCGTCTTCAAAATCCACCTCATAGCGCTCTTCTTTCGAAAGATCGTCAAATCTCAAATTGCCATCAACGACCGTGGGCACCACAACATCAAAGATGGGCATCTCGTCAAGGCACGGTTTGTTAAGCTCATCCACGTCATTGGTAATTTGATTAGCGTGAGTCTCCATGCGAGCTAGGCTTTCCATGAGCTCGGTTAAGAGAGACTCCACGTCCGGGAGTTGGGACGTAGACGAATCTTGAAAGAGTGAGGTATAAGGGTCATCGCTCACGGTATACGATCTCGAGGTGGGTAGATTGTAAGAATCGTAGCTCGAAGGAAGGGCGAGTGGAACATATGGATCGTTATAACCCGGATAAAAAAGATCACTAGTCGGTGCATACGGATCTATGCTCGGGCTATGGGGATATGAAGATGGAGGTGAATGTGGAGGATTTGGGTCATAATGATCGGAAGAGTAGATCCATTCTTTTCCGATCGAAGCATACGGGTCGTCATATTTGGGAGTGGTGTATGGATTTGGATATTTGGGGGTTTAGATGTAAGGGTTGTCGTATGGCAAACTAGCTCGGTAGTTTGCCATCCTCGGCCGGATCAATTAAGCGGCGGAGGCATCCTTTGAGCGTCTAGAGTGTGGGCGGGCAGAATCGGGCTCTCGAACGGGGTTGCCATCATTCGCTCCTCGATTATCGATGATAATAGAGGAGGTAACGGGACGTCGGACCTACCCTGCATACACAACAACGACAAAATATTATGCGTATCGAATGTAAAATGATGAACTAATCTAACTACGAACTATGTTAACGATAAGAGTAATTAAGAACACCATTGGCCTTAATCCATCCCTGGCGACGGCGCCAAATTTTTGATCGATGAATTCTCGACGCGCTAGTTTCGAAATTCGTCTCCGCAAGAGTATGGAGCCGGTTGTAGGGCGGCGAGTTCTTCCCGAGTCGTGTCTCTCGAGGATGGATGTTATCGGCTTGTCGGTTTCTTAATTGCTCTTATCGTCGGTAGCGACTAACTATTCTAAACTAGGAAAGCAGTAGTCATTGTTCGGTTTTGAGTTTTACGACTAAGATTTATATTGAAATACAAGATTTAAAAACATTGAAAATGAAAAAGAAATTAAAGTTTATTTAAAACGATTAATCTAAACTAGTTAACTAATAAAACTTATAAATTTTTAAATTAGGAAAATGGAGGGAAAATTAAAGTCATGCTTATTTGAAAAAGTCAACATTATTAATTTAACAACAATTCAAAGTTAAAATAGGAGGATCTTATAAAACTTCTAAAAGCTTGAGAAATTGATCTAACAACTTAARAACTTAAAAGCATAAGTTCAAAAGCTAGAAAGCTATAAAATGAAAATGAAAGTTTTGAAAATCAAAATAACATCTAAACTATGATCCAAGCATCAACACAAGATTAAAAAGGAATAACATGAAAATAAAACTAGATTATAGAAAGATATTACCAAGAGTATGATCCACAAAAGCTTGAAATGGAAAGCTTGAAAGATTAACAATAGAAACTGCAAGGATGTAGGCTTCAACAACTAGATAATGAAGATCTAAAACCTAACTAAACTATTACTAAATAACTAATTTATGGGAATTTAAATTGATCAAAAACAAAAGGAAAAAAAATGATTTGGTGTTGAGGGAGCTTCCTTGAAGAAGAAAGTCCTCCGTTGCAAGTTGTTTAAATTGAAAAGACGTTTGATTACTTATTCCTTCAAAAATTCTGCTTTTCAGTCGATCGACTACAAAAGCAGTCGATCGACTGGCAGTCGATCGGCCATGTCGGCAGTCGATCGACTGCATGTCAAAAATGGCCGAAAGTCCTGGAATCCAGTCGATCTTGAGGGGCTCCAGTTGATCGACAGCAGTCGATCGGCCAATTAGGCAGTCGATCGACTGCGTCGTCCAAAACGCCAAAACTCCCTGGAATGCAGTCGATCCTGGGAGTTCAGTCGATCGACTAGAATTGCAGTCGATCGACTGCACTTCCAGTCGGTCGACTGAATTTCTGCAACCGGCTCGATTTCTCGTTCTTTTCACGTCCGCCGGTTTATCGAGCCTCGTCCGTTGCGCTCCCTTGCTTTGTCCGTCCATTCCCGAGTTGAGTGAAAACGATCCCAAACGAGCGCGGGCCCCACTTGGACGTCCTACGGCCAATAGAAAAACGAAATAGTGAAAAACTACGAAAACTAATAATAAAACGTACAAAAATACAAAAACCTAGAAATAACGAAAAACGGCCAACTCGACTCCTAAAACACCTAAAAGCAAGCGAAACACACGCAACGTGATACAAAAACAATAGCAAAAATATGTACAAAAAGATGCAAATTAGACTACATAATTTTTAACCGCAATTTATGTAGGTTTGGCCGACTACAAAGGTATTATTGTTCTATTTAACTATGGCAGGGAGACGCTCATAGTTGACTCTCTTTCGATGATCTAGTTATCAGAGTCCATGCACAACAAAGTTAACTAGAAACGATGTGTATGAAAATGCATTATTCCATTTCAGAATTTTAATTACATTATGACATTGTGAGCTCAGTTGTTAGCTCATTGTTACGAAGTAGTCTGGATTTATATTATGACATTTTTGGTTTTATCGAATTTTCTTGAATAACTATTTACTGGAGTTTTTCCGAATTACCACTCTTGTGTTTTAACAGTATCCTTATGACCATTATTAGTGTTGGGTAGGCCAAGTAGTATAATATCTTAGATTAGTTTGCTTTTCTCCACTACCATGTTATTTTTCGGTATGTTTGTAGTTTGCTATTCCAAAATAGTTTGTAATTATTCTACTATGTCACAGTAGTTTGTAATTCGTACTCAAAGTAGTTTGTAATTTGGAAACTGAGTGTAATTTTGAATCATGGTCCGGCCCTTGCTCTTATTACCCAGGTCTGTCCAGTAGTTCTCGAGTTATTGAATAGGGTATTTTGTAATTATACTTCGACAGCCCTGATCGGTAAATGCATTTTATCAAACTCCATAGCAGTTTCGACTATGTTTAGTTGGGAATTATTGTAACAACAGTTTATGATTCCCCAAACGTACCACTGAATTCTAGGACACAATATTGTTTTAATTCTTACTTAGTGTAGTTTGTAATTCATACTTAGTGTAGTTTGCTATGTCACAGTAGTATGAGATTCATAAATGAGTTGATAATTCAGAACTGAGTAATTTCTATTATAGTAGTTTGAAATTATTGGATGGAGTAGTTTGTAATTATATGCGGACATATCAGTTTTGAATTATTGATGAGAGTAGTTTGTTATTGTATTGAGTGTAGTTTTTTATGGCCCACTTGTTAAAGTAGTTTTCTATGTCCCATTTTCTAAGTCAAAGTAATATGTAATTCCAAACTGAGTTGTGTGTGATCCCATGTTTGTCTTTATCTACCTCTGTCATAATAGTGTAGTTTGTAATTATTCAACTAAGTAAAACTAGTTTGTAATTTGTATTAATGTAGTTTTATAATATGTTTTGAGTGTAGTCTGCAGCTATTTGCGTGTTCGTATGAATGTAGTTTATTAGATTATTAGATAATATGTATTAGATGTAGTCTTTTGCCATTTAATGTTTGTATTAAGGGAAAAAGATTGTAACCATCCTGTACTATACGCGTTTTTTGGGTTTGCATCCTAACATTTTTTTTGTAATTTAATGCATCCTATACTTCAGAAAATTCTGAAAGTGCATCCTCCGACCAGCCAACTCGCCGAAACTCACATAGTCTCACGAGTGAGGTTGCATATTTTCAAACCCGTATACTTTAGGTGAGTTCCTGAGAATTTATTATTTATTTAAAACTAGTCGGCATATTTTATTAAATATGCAAACTCACTGAATTTATTATTTAATAAATAATAAATTTTATTTATTTAATAAAACTAGTTCCGGTAAACGTTAGGATAAAATATGGTTTGCATATTTATTTAATAAATTCTAGTTTTTATTTAATAAAACTAGTTTTTTCTAAATTTTGTATAATAGAGGATGCATTTTCAAAATTTTGTATAGTACAGGATGCATTATATTACAAGAAAAACGTTAGGATGCAAACCCAAAAAACGCGTATAGTACAGGATGCATATAATTTTTTACCCTTGTATTAATGTAGTTTGTATTTAGTTTGTAATCCGTATTAATGCAGTTTGTCATTCGTATTAACGTATTAATTACAAACTATTTCTTACTAGTTTGTAATTATTCAACCATGTCCAAGTAGTTTGTAACTGGTATTGAGTGTAGTTTGTAAGAGTAACTAAAATTCACAATTACAATGGGAAACCAAAAAGATCGAACCAAATTGTTCCTACCAAAATATTGAATTACCAACATACGTTCTTACATACCAAAAGCTGGAATGATCAGACTATAAACATATTTCACGACAAAAAAGATAAAACTCCGTACATCAATTTTGTTCCTAATCAAACTTACTCTTTTTACCAATAGGCAATCACACTACTGAAAGCGAAGATCAATTTTTTTTTTTTTTTTGCTCAGAATCAACATCTCCACGGGTAACCTAATTCACATAAATTCATAATCAAAACTTCTGACTAACATTAACACTACCTGATTTACTTATTCAGCATATAATCAACTGGAATAAATGCAAAACGATGAATATATAAATACCAAACTACCAATTCGGTGTTTAGACATACTGCACACACCCTCGGCGACATCCACGATTGACCAAAGTAGGCAAAAACAATACTCACCCACAATTACAAGGTAGTACAAAAATAATATAAATAGCAAACTACTGTGACATAGAATTAGTCTCTCATGATAATAAGAACTCATTGCTTGTAAACTTGATGCTTATAATGACACTGCTAAAGATTTAACGTGTTGCAGGCCTTCCAATAAACTACACACCAGTTATTACAAACTACTCTTACACAATAATACTCTGACAACAACTAACTCAACCAATATAAATACTAAACAGATCATAAACTACCCTTCATGACACTTGAAAAGCTTTTTTTGGTACACTTATCATCAATAGAAACATCCTATACACTCAACGGTTATTATAAATAGATTCGCAATAAATGAAATGGTTTGAACCAATCACAAGGACTAAGAACCCATCTAAATCACAAACTACTCATTCAAATGAATAGCAAAGTACTCATTAAATGTCACAAACTACTATGTCACGAAATAGTCATTTCGAATTAGTCATTTCACCACGCTGATAGAACAAACTACACATATACATTTAGAAATTAAGATCTCAGAAAACCACGGACTTTTCTACTTGCACAACGTTCAAAATCATGCCATTTAACATAATTAAAAATTACCTTACATTAAATCAAAACAGATGCGGAACAAAATAAGGAATCAAATTACTCTTAAGAAAGGAGTTTCAAGAGAAGAACACTGATTACTTTGCTATGGAGCTTTTTTCTTGTTCTTTTCGACATATTGCCAGCCCAATTTATAACCTATCGAATCAACTACTTCTCAAATCAACTTTTAAGGAATATCCTTTTTCCCTCTTCAAATTCCAAACTGAATTCGAGAACCAGTTTGGTATCTGGGTGCGTATCTGGGCTTACTTTTGGGAGAACATGAAAAGTATGCTTACTATCTTCGCCGCTATTTTACAAGATTCATATGGCTCTTCTCTGATTGCAAAGTGATTTTCAAAAATTTAATACCAATATCTACGGTATCTTATTTTTATTTGGGGTAAATATTACAATTATGAAGAAGGTTTCTTCACAAAAAATCAATAGATTTTTACGTTTACTTCTCAATTACAAATTGATTTTGTGAATCAGTTCAATTTTTAGGGGTTGGAATCATTAGTCCGAAGTGGACAAATATTTTGATGGAATTAATATCGGGTTAGCAAGATTTTCACCAATCACGTGCAAGAGAGAGAGAGAGAGAGAGAGAGAGAGAGAGAGAGAGAGAGAGAGAGAGAGAGAGAGAGAGAGAGAGAGAAGAGAGAGAGAGAGAGAAGAGAGAGAGAGAGAGAGAATGACACATAGGAAGGCTGATTTCAAGGAGTAATCTTGTCTAGTCTTAGAGTCATTAGATTACTAGGAAAGTTTAGAATTGAAAGGATTATTAGGGATATAAATTTTACCTTTAGGTGTAGTTGGGAATTTTCCCATTATTTTAACACCGCAAGTATACGAGTTTCAAAATTAATAGTTGCGAGTAAGGTCGTATTCAACATAAGTTAATTAACTATATTATTAAGTGTCACGATTATAATACTATTGATTTTATTTTTACAATAATAAACGATGGAGGGTTAAAATACTAAAATAATAATTAAAACCAAAAATAAGAGCAATTAAAATACGTATGAGAAAATAGTTTCAATTAACAACTCTTTAGATTTATGATAAATAACATTAGTTGATGTTTACCCTATAAAGAAATCACCAAAAGCCATCTAACATTTCCTATGGAGTTCTTAGAATTGTAGACTCAATTACCAATGGATCAAACTCTCAATACAATACATGCAATTCAAATGAAAATAGTATACAAGATTATAAAGTTGTTCACGAATAATCACACGACCTCTTCAAGCTCTCGGTACGTATGCAACTATTTATGTCAAATATCTCTATGCGTAATTTGGTCTATCTTCCCCATTTCAAGATGATATTTCAAAATATGTATAAATATTATGACTATCTAAAACATGGATTCAAATCAAGATATTCGAATATGTGCAATAATAAATAACAATAAATGAAATACTTGATTTCATAAAACAAACGTCATCAATCTACTCTCATATTCAAAATCAAAGTCATTTAGCTGGACATAGTTGTAATAAAATACATAATCATATTTGTATAACATATGAGCAAACTAAAATAAAGATGAAAAGAGAGTGGAGAACCGTTTTGAGCCGTGGTCACTCATGAGGAACTCTGTCTTGTCATCCCATGCATTAAAGGGCGTCAATCCTCCATCTTTAGGCTCCCAATCTCCTTCAATATGATAAATATGATGTATTCTACGATGTATAAGATGTCATTTTTGTTCAAGGGGTATATATTATTCATAAGAGTTCAAAACCTCTATATTTTGACCTAAAATGCTGATTTAATATTCTGTCCACGGCGCCGCACCCAACTTGAAAGTAGGGTGTCAAGTTAGATGTAGCCTCAGTTTGATACCTGAGTTACAACCCCGTCCAGCAACTCAGGTGTCACCTCAAGGCCTTGTTGGTCTAAGACTGCGAATACCCCAATTTTTCAATCCACAACCAATCATTTCTTACATCTAGCCCCACACCCATCTCTGTTATCACATCATCATTATATTTAAAAAGTTAAATATTACTAAATACAATATAATAATACACTATCATCCACTTTTCAGACATGCTTTGACATCAAATACAATATAAAAATACATTATCATACACTTTTCAGACATGATTTGACATCTACAGTAAAAAGTAAAGGATTCTGAATCCTATAACAAAGAAAGATTCTTACTATTTACAGATAATTCTGAATAATCAAGATTTTGAATACCAGAATTCAGAATCCCAATGAATTTTAGTCCAAACAACCCCCAAGTGTACTTTTATTCTTACTTTTGGCTCTGAAAATGACTGAATTGGGCTTTGGTGTCTTCAGAAGAGTTGTAGCACTATCTCTTAACTTTTTGTTTCCGTATGAATCACCTATTTGACTTTGTATGAGAGAGTTATGGCCAAAATACGAAACTGCTACGAATAGTGTATTATGTGCGAAAATTACCATATTGTTGCCTTTGCCTTTCTTTTATGTCTCATATATCCTTTTTTTTGGGCATGCAACTCTTCTTTCTTCATTTTTCCATCTTTGTGCATCATCTGGTTGCCTTGGGATTGTCAACGCACTTGATCTAAGAAGGCTAAAAAATCTATTGCTTTCTTATGAAAAATAATAAATCAAAGAAAAGCGTAATATATTCCAAAAATAGATAAATTAGGGAAAACCACATGAAAAATATACATTAAGCCTATAAAAGCTATAAAATATATTATTAAAAATATGTAATTTTGAATGCAAATACTTGAATGGGGTGATCTACCAATATGTAGGTATGACGCCACTTTGCTCCTAGAATTGCCCAAAAAATATTGTGCAATTATTGAAAGCTAGCGTATGGATATTTCGAACGAGATTGGTAATAGAAGCATCAATGATTAGATTTATAATGCTAACATTCTTTTTAAAATAAAATCTGAAGATAAATATCACTCCTATATATTAATGAAAAATCCTCTCAATCTATGTGTCTACTTCATCAGCTTCGATTGACAAATAAAAAATTCTGGTGCTTCGTTTGCTTATGTGTCATCCGAGCCTAATATTTACCTAATTTAATATTTTTCTTTTTATTGTATCTTATCTATTTTAATTCTTTTATTATATTTTTCCTTATTCAATACTTTCATTTGATTCTCCTGATATAAAATTAGAAATAAGTCATATATAATTAGTAGATAATATCTAAATTAGTTATTTTAATTAAAACAAAAACTACATATTAAATAATTTTAATTAAAAAACTTTATTATGAAAATAATTAATAAATCTTATTGATAATATAATTTAAAATAATCTTATTTTTGGAGTTTCAAATATTACATATAGGTAAAATATGAGTTATTTACAATAATTTAAGTATGTGACTAGATATTAGTAATGTATTCAATCTAAACATAAAAATATAAAATTATATGCTAATAATTAATAAATATTGATTAGACACCAGTACAATGCGACACGGGTTGAGAGTATGACATCTTTTGAATATCTCAAAGTATGTAACTAATAATTATTAATGAATTTATTATAAACATTAATATATGAAATGATTTAATAATAATTAATAAAATAGATATTAGACACAGGTTTAGAATGTGACGCCTTTTGAAATTTTTTAAGTATGTAACTAAGATTATTAATGAATTTAGTTTAAAAATACATTAGACATGTACAAGACACGGATTAGGAATACATTATTTTAGTTTTTTTATTTTAAATTTAAATAATTATCATAAATATTTTTTATATTTATCTTTTGATAAGTCCCGTATAATACACGGGTGTTAACCAAGTTATATTTATTCAAAATCCTCCTAATGTATGTGTCTACTTCATATGCTTCGTTAAGATAATAAAAATCTTTGGTGTTTCGGTTGCTTATGTGTCATCCGAACCTATTTTGTACCTAATTTAATTTTCTTTTATTGTATCTTGCCTAATTTAACATTTTCCTTTTATTATACTTAGTCTAACTTAATACTTTTTCTAATTCAATAATTTTTTTTATACTCCTAATATAATAACATAAACAAGTCATATATAATTAGTAGAAAAATATCTAAATTAATTATTTTAATTAAAATAAAAATTACATATAAAATAATTTTAATTACAAAAAAAGAATATTTATAAAAATAATTAAATAAATTGTATTTATAATAAAAGTTGAAATAGTTTAATTTTGAAATTTTAAATATTCTATATATGTAAATTATGATATATTTGCAATAATTGGAGTATGTAACTAAATATTAGTAATGAACTCAGCCTAAATATAAAAAAATAAAATTATATAATAATATTTGATTAATATTTATTAGATAATGGCACAATGCGAGAAGGCTTGAAAGTATGGCACCTTTTGAATTTCTCAAAGTATGTATTTGTAATTACTAACAAAATTAATCTAAACATAAAAATAAAAAATGATTTAATAATAATTAATTAATATAGATTAGATGGGTTGAAAATGTGACATCTTTTGAATTTTTATAAGTATTTGAATATAATTATTAACTAATTTAATCTAAATATTAAATATAATATTAATCAATAATTATAATAATTAATAAACTGAACAGGGCACGGGTTGAGAACAAATTCTTTAAAGTTTTTATTTCAAATTTAAAACTTTATAATTTTCACAAATATTTTTCATATTTTATTTTTTATGAATTCCGTGTAATACACGGGTGTTAAACTAGTTTTTATTATAAACATGTACTTTTGAGTAGATTTTTTTTTAAAATTTTTGAGATAACTCATCAGCTATATTTGTCAAACACTTCTTATATACATAAACTATATTTTCAACTACTAATCATCAGCTCTTAAATAACTTGTTGGACTTGATTGGTTGTGCTAATTGAAAAAGATGATAGTTGATGACTGATAACAGATTTGAAATTAGTTTTTGGTAAATTAGCCGATTCAAGTAGCTGATTAAATATTAATTTACCAATATAGATATGGTTGATAATATAAACATATTATAAATAAAAAAAATATAAAAAGATTAACAAATAAGAAGTTCCTAAAATAATTTTAAAAAATAAAAAATACATACTAAAAATAATAAGAAAATTATTATAATAATAAATAAAAAATTTCCTTATGTCTAAGAACAATGTTTCCGTAAAATTTATAATAACATGTTAGTTTATAAAATAAAATATTTAATACAATTTTGGGAAAAAAACTTTTTACCATCCAAACTATTACGATTTTCACAACTTACCATATAAACTATTTATTGCGACAATCAGCCATACCAACTATGCGTATTTTGCAACTTACCCCCCGAAACCAAAATTTTTGTTGTTTTGGATACCAAATCCGGTTTGTTAAGGGCTTTTTGGTAACTTTCAACTTATAAATATTCCCAACTCATTCAGAATATCATCGCCTCCTCCATTTTTATTTTATTTTCTCTTCTCTACTTTCATTTGTCTCACAGAAACATACTGCACCGCACACATATTGAATGGGCAAAGGCGAAGGTTGCACGACGGTGCAACGACGAGGGAATGGGTGTGACGGGAGAAACCTCCTATTGTTTCAAACCAACACCGCCTATTTTTATCAAAATAACAATTCCAAAATTGGTTTGGGTTTCTTTGGTGAGTGGAGTTTGATTAGATCTGAGGTGAAGTAGTTTTTGGACTTTGGTTTTGGAATTAGTTTTGGCCATTGTTGATTTTGGGTGCGTGATTGAGCAGGAATGACGATGTATTGGCTTGGGTTATCCATCGATGGCGAGTGATGGGTTCTTAGTCTTTTTGGTCGATGACTGTTTTGTTTCTTGAGCTTTTTGTTTTGGTCACGGGTAGGTTTAATTCAATAGTGATGTTGGGTCAAAAATCGCGCTATTGGTGCTCGAGGAAGGAGATGGCGTGGAGGAGGTTGGAGGTGAACACTAGTCATTGAAATGTGCAAGCATACTAAGTTGCTTTGAGTTTTATTGTTATTCTTTTATTTTTCTGTTTAAATGTGTCTGATGTTTGATGAAATGTCTTAGGTAAAGATTTCTAGATTTTGAAAAATATTCGGATGAGGATTTTTCCCTTGAATTCTTTGATCTATCACAAAAGATTTGGTATTTTATTTATTTTTCATCAAAATAATTTTTATTTTTAATATATATATAAATATAATATATATATATATATATATATATATATATATATATATATATATATATATATATATATATATAGTATTTATCAGTTGAAATTTAACAAAAAACCCTTAACAAACTGGATTTGGTATCCAAAACCACCATAAGTCTGGTTTCGAAGGTAAGTTGCAAAATACGCATAGTTTGTATGGCTGTTTGTCGCAAAAAAATAAAATAAAATAAAATTATATGGTAAGTTGTGAAAATCGTAATAGTTAGGATGGTAAAAAGTTTTTTCCCCTACAATTTATAATGATAAAAAAGTATTATTTTATATAAGCTATTAGAAAAAGTTATAATTTGTAATATTTTCTTAATATGAGCTTATTAAGCCAAATAAGCTATAGAAAGCTTATTGAGTATTCTTACTAAACAGTCTAAATGATATTATTGAGGTTATAAGCTCCTCCAAAAAGTTTAACCAAGCAGGGTCTTAAAGATCCATTAATACATACTCCCTCTGTTTCATAATATAAGTTATTTTAGAAAAAAAACACACTTATTAAGAAACCTAGATAAATCAGTAAATAATTAATTTTTTGTTATCGTAAACTACCCACCTTCCTTTTATCTTACTCTCTCTTCTCAAATATCTCAATTCCCAATTCACTTTTTACCTTTTTCTTTCTCTCTCTCCTCCAATATCTCAATTTTCAATTCACTTTTCACATTTTTCCTTCTCTCTCTTCTCCTAAATTTGTGTGAAAAAAGCAAAACGACTTATATTGTGAAACAAAAATTTTACTCTAAAACGACTTATATTTTGAAACAGAGGGAGTATTTAAAAGGACACTTGTATGTTTGAAAGATATAAATGATAACTGAAAGCCTAGCTGATAGATGATGATCCTGTTTGGTTGAGTTTTGGAAGAAACTTATAGCTTATTTCCTCTCAATAAATTCTTTTTAGACTGTTTCGTAAGAACTTCGAATAAGCTATTGATAACTTATTCGGCCTAATAAACCCCTGTTAGGGAAAAAAAAAACTACAAATTGTAGCGTTTTCTAAGATGCTTCTAGCTTATTGAAAAAACTTCATTTTTCTTATCCTTTTATATAATAATAAGTATTTTATTTTATAAACTAACATATTATTTTAATTTCTAAAAAATATATTTCTTAGACATAAGAGTTTTATTTATTTATTATTATAATTATTTTTCTTATTTTCATATAGTCTTCTTATTTTTAAAAATCAATTAGGAAGTATTTATTTATTATATATTTTTCTCGATCTTTAGGTGTAATGTTTTCATATTTTTCAATTATGTCTACAATGTTATACTAACCTTAAATCATCTACTTTAATAAATTAATTTACCAAGTACTAATTTAAAACCAGATATCAACTATTTAAATCAGTTCAACCAACATACCCTAAATGTGGTTTTAAATTAATAGTAACATTGTTAACTAGATGCAAGATCTCTCATTTATATTTTCTCTCATTTCTATTACAATCTCTACATATCATTTCGAAATTAAAAGCAAATTCAAAATAAATTACACCAAATTATTCGCTGCAAAATAAAGAATTATATTCTAATTATTCAAGCGCTAATTATAGTATTTGTCAATAAACACAACCGCATACAAGGTATTACGCCCTGCTTGGTTAATCTCTTTGAAGGAGCTTATACATTATTCCCTTTTAATAAACTTCTTTAAACTGTTGGGAACAACGTACAATAAGATCCTGATAGCTTATTCGGCCTAATAAGCTCTTATTAGGAAAAAAATTACAAATCGTGACCTTTTTCTAAACAGCTCCTAACTTATTGTAAAAGATGTAATTTTATTATTTTATATTGTAATAAATATTTTTCTTTATAAACTAAAATAAAATTTTAAATTTTATGAAAACATTATTTTTAAATATAAGGAACTATTATTATTATTATTATTATTATTATTATTATTATTATTATTTTTTCCTTATCATTTTTCATATATTTTTCTTACTTTTTAAAGTTATATAGGAAGTCTTTATTTATAACTTTATTTATTTTAGTTATTTTATACATATTTTCTTTTTTTATTTATATTGTTTTTCTATTTCTCAATTATGCCGATATTAATAATTAATTTACAATAATATAAAATTATCTACTAATTATTAATTTTTTCAATTAACTCAACTGATGGGTCCCATTTACCTCAAAAACTTTTTCTCCAATCACCTGCAACATACCCATTCAATAAAATTCCCATCAATATATGGATGCCTCAAGCCAATCACTTTTGACTTTGGAGCTTGTGCATCAAAATCCGATCAAAAATAATCTATTAAAATCGTATCATTATTTTTTTAGTGTAAATTATTAATTATGTGAAAAATTAAAATTTTTAATATGTCAATTGATTTATTTTGTGTAAAATTCTTAATTATGTGAAAAATAAAATTTATATAAAATTATTAATTATGTGAACAAAAAAGTCTTAATTTATTTATTTTGTGAGAAATCATTAATTAAGTGAAAATTCGAATTTATTCGTTTCTTTTTTAGTTCTTAATTACTTAATAAAATTAATTTTATTTTTATTTTTAAATGAGGAAATTATTAATTTTGTGAAAATATCAATTAATTTTATTTTTCATTTAAACCTCACATTCTAAAACGGTTATTTATTTATACCTTCTAAAATATACTTTAGGGCCGGGAAGTCACTGGGAAAGGCGTCCTGCTCACATTTTAGAACGGTTTTCTTTCCTATCTTCTAGAATGTGAGTGGGACGCCTTTCACAGTGGCGTCCCGTCCTACTTTTTCAATGATTTTTTTAGTACTATTTTATCAATTTTGAATAAAAAACATATTATTTATTTAATAAACCCGTACAACACAAACTCGACACAACGATGGGCCCCGCACGGCAGACACTATCATTGACTAAAAATTGCTACCATTCGTAATTAAAATAACCTGCTTGGGATTCACGTGTTTTCAATTAATTATTCAAATCTCATTATTATGTTAATCAAGTTCAGATTTCATATCAGACAACTGAAGATTTTGCAATTAAAAACAAAAGTATAATAGACCTAGATAAAATTTACACCTGGCCAGTTGTAATCTGTCTCGACTATTAAATTCAAGACCTAACACGATTATCTTGGTTTTAAATTCAAGATAAAAAACACAATAATTATAAAAGCATTTGAAGATTGTTCGTAATAAGACGGAATCAAAAGGGCATGTCGGTTTCTCAAAAAAAAGCTAAGAGAATGAGATTAAAGTGTTTAACACAAAAAAATAAAACAAAACCTACTCTAAACACGCTATCACGTTTTGTATTTTTTTGAAGATTTAATATAGAAATTACAATAACTGAAATGATTAGAATTAACGAACATTGAAAGAAAAAAGCCATTTAACTTAGGCAAATAAAACCGAGAAAATAGGAGGTATAGAGTATTAATCTCGTCTCAATGGTTTCTTAAGCAATTTGTGATTATCAATTCGTATTCAGACCAAACATAATCAATTAATGTACACATATAATTGGATAATCACATGAACTAATTTAAACTCTAGACCAATTGATATAGCCTAACATAATATAAAATGCACGAAATAAGGTGAAGAACAAGGTGCAGAACAAGGAAGAACATCAAAAGTACAATCGTAAGCATAAAAATACATAATAAAATAAAAACAAGTAAACTAAAGCAGTAACATGGGTATTAAAAGCACTCACTAAAAATTAAATGAAGAAATCTTCATTAGAAGTTTTAATCCAATGAAAAGCTTAGAACTTGAATTGAAATTGCAAGAAACTTAAGCTAAATCTACGAATACACTTTAGGAAAAAATCTAGAGAGATAAATAACGTAAAACTTGTTTGCAAAAGAAATTTAAACTAAATTAAAAAATTGTGTGAAAATGGGAGCAAAATGATCATTCATACAGAGAGAGTGTGTGTAGACGTGTTGAACCGGTTATTAACCGGCCGGTTAATTAACAGACGGTTAATTTAACCGGTTTCTACATAATCGTAACCTAACCGGTTGAGAACCAGTTAAGGTTACGTTAAATCGGTTAACCGCCGATTTTTTATTTTTAAAAAGCAGTCGATCGACTGCTGGATCAACTAAAGGACAATGAGTTTTGGTTTTGCGAAGGAAGTCGATCGACTGAGACTCTAACGATCGACTGCATAGCAGTCGATCGTTTTTTTTTTCTTTTTGAAAAAAAATAAGTTTAAAAAAAAGGATTTGTTTTTAATTCTAATATTAAAAATTAAAATTTTAACTTTTAATATTAGAATTAACTTACATACGTATTCTCATAAAGGAATCAAAGTCCACGTAGTTCGATTTTTTTTTTTTTGAGAAAAATAAGTAAAAAAAAGGACTTGAGTTTAATTCTAATATTAGAAATTAGAATTAAATTGCCTACGTATCCTCGAAAAGGAATCAAAGTCCACGTAGTTCTTATACTTACCTCACTTATCAACTTACCTATTCGTCGTTGTTGTTGCTTCTCAAAGTGGTATCGTAATAGTCGCTCTCTTCACCTTCATCCAATTGCATTTCTTATTCTCGCGATTCGGCTTTCACCCAATCGTTCATCAACATTTGATTTTCAAGATTTTTGGCTGTTAAGGTAAACCGACGCTCATCTAACATATAGTCTTCCGTGCTGAAGGCCTGTTCAACAGAAACTGTTGAAACATGAACGACAAGAACCTTCTTGGCAATCCTAGAGGGTGTAGGAAGAATACTGGCCACTTTCGACAAAAAATGCACAAGATCGTTAGTAATACCATTGGGCTTTTTTGGAATCGAAGCCGGTTCAAAAGCCCCTAAATAACTGTCTAATTCCATTGATCGACTAGCACTAGCCCTTTGCCGTTTTCGCTTAGTATCCTCAATTATCCTCATATATGGGGATAGAGCTTGTCGAGGGTCGTTGGGTCTTGTATTAAAAGTGATGGGGGAAGGGGAAGGGGACACATTAACATCACTTAGAAGATGAAGATTCATATAATCATTAAAAATTTGTGTTAAAGATTGGCTTGCTTGGTGAGCAACACTACGAGGGCAAGGAATTTCAATATTTGAAGCTTCTAAAAAAGGTCCTAATGCATCGTAATAAACTTTAAGTAAATTTTGTAAACCCTCCATGCAATACTTTGGGTCTAAAATTTTTGCAATCAAAAATACGTCGGGAATGTACAGAAAATATTTGACCAATTTACTCAACATACTAACAATACATTCACCTAATTCAGAGTTATCGAGTAAAGCAGTACTAACAAGTAAAATTTGAATACATTGATCAACAAGTAGTGAAGAGGTAGGATCATAAACACCGGATAAAGTCACGGTGGCTTCGTTAAAAGCTTTTAAAAGGGACATCATATTATAACAATCATCCCACATATGCGAAAACAAAACGAAATCGACATCTTGATTACCAAAAAATGCACACAATGCATCTCTATATTGATAAGAATCATTAAGCAGTTTATAAGTAGAGTTCCAACGATTTGACACATCTTTTGAAATTTTTTTTCGATGCAAATCATTGGTTCGGAAAAATTTTCGCCATTTTTTTGAAGCGAATCGTGGGAACATAGATAATATATAGCACTCCTAATCAGTTGCATTTTAGATTTAAAAAGAGTTAAACCATCTTGAACACATAAATTCAAAATATGACAAATGCATCTAACATGAAAAATTTGCCGCCAATAGCGGGTTGACAAAAAGTTTTTAACAAATCTAACCTAGCCGTATTAGCGGCGGCATTATCAAATGAAATTGAAGAATTTTTGTTACCTAAATGATACTCGAACAAAACAGTGGCTATTTTGTGCGAAATATTCACCGCCGTATGATGACTATCAAACTTTCTATATGCAATTAAATGTTCTTGCAAAGTACAAGAATTATCAATCCAATGGCAAGTAATTCCTATATAATTATGATTATGAAAGGAATCTGTCCAAATATCCGAACATATAGAGACACTATGAGGCAAAATATCAAATAGTGAAATCAAGTTCAATTTATACTCACCGGCCATTTTTTCATATCGCGATTCAATTTATTTCGTGAAATCCTAGTGCTAGATGGATTAAATGCACCCCTAGTATAATCTTCATAATGATTACTATGCGCATGATTAAAAGGAAGACTCATAACGGAAATAAATTTTGCAAGAAACTTTCTATGACCACTTTTGGTATATTGAAATAAACTAGATGAACTCGTACCTTGGCCGCCGGTCCCGATGCTGACGGTAAATGAAGATGAGAAGTTTAGTTGTATTTGAGAGCTTTCCACGCCGTATTTGCCGGGATGATTCTTCTCCATGTGGTATTTGAGCGACCTGTAATCTCTATTATTTTTAGAATCGAAGGCGTAATGACTCGAGCAATAATTGCATTGTGCTCGAGACTCGCCGTTGATCGTCTTTTTTGTGAAATACAATCAAAAGGTGGGGGAAACAAATTCCCTCGGTTTCGATTGACGCGGTGGCATATCATCCGCTCCCTCCTCATCTTCATAAAAATTGCCAGTGGCCATCGGTTCGGCTTCGTCGGAGCTAGGTAAATTCTCTTCAAAATTGGTTTGATTTTGCGAGTCGAAGTTGATTTGACTATATAGGTTCTCAACTTCCTCCGTCGTCATCTCGTCGGAAACATAATCTCCGACAACAACCGAAGATTATCGTCGAGATCCTCGACCTCGACCTCAACGAGAAGAGGTTGGAGTGTTGGTATTGACATTACAAGAAGAGCTTGCCATAGTAATATTATAAAAGAGAATTAAGAATATTATTGATGTTATTTTTGGAACAAATTAGCAACTTGACTTGATATGGTGAGATGTCAATGATAGCAACTTCCTCTTAGTTAATGTTATCATTGATATGGTGAAATGTCAATGATAGAACATTACTCTTAAAATATCCCCCGACTAATGATTAATAAGATTGAGATATTGATAATATAATATATGTCGCCATGTGGTTTGCATCACATTCTTAGAGAATGCATTTAGTCTCATGACTGCGAGTAATTATTATTCGTGATGGACACATGAATACTTTAGAGAGTATTGGTAAACCCTACTAATAAGTTATTTATTATATGTCTATAAACTTATCAGTGTATAAAGTGTGTGATAATCCTTTGACTTGAGGTCAATACGCACCTTGTTTCCTGAGTGATGTACTTTGACCATGACCAAAGCTGCACTCCTTTTTGGGGTATATATGGCTTGTGTTGTGTGATGTAAATAAAAGTGGTAGTTGAGCCAAGAAAGAACTCATTCATCGATTGGAATTTCAAGAGATATCACTCATAATCTCTATATTAGGTCGACTAAAGTCATTGGCCAATGTAAGAGACATACTCAATATAGTAGTTGAGTATGGTCTAGTTGTCGACTAATAAAGATGATATAAACTGATTAAGTCATTGAGATAGACATTTGGATACATCTTAAGCTTAATCGAGTAATTCGTCATGAAAGGAATTTCACCAAAACCTTGTATAAAAGTTATAATTCACTGAGTTCAAGTGATTGTTCTTTATATATTGAGTCCGTTCAACTAAGCCGTATAGGAGTTTTGTTTGGATCATCATTAGATTGATGTCATATATAAAGGCCTATAGGGTCACACTGTACTTTTGAACTTAAGAGTGTATCAAGAAAGTAATAAATATTCAATTTAGAATTGTAATATTTAATTGTTAGTTATTATGATTTTAATTTATATTTGATTGAAATTATTTAATTAAATTAAATTGAATTTGTATTTAATTATCTATGTTATATTAATAAATGTACTTAGGCCAAAACTGTTTTGGTCCCATGTCGTGGACAGACTAACCCTTATTTGGATAATGTTCTCTTATGTATTTAGTATAAATATAACATAAAGTCATAAGTTGACTAATGAGTTTTTAGAGAAATATCATAATGAATACTCTTGATTTTTGAGATTGAGAGTTCTTGACCTCTCGTGAGATTTTCTATCTTTTTTCACGATATCAATACACTGAAATTGGACCTTGCAGTCGGAGAATTAATTGCGTGAATACCTTAATGCTAAACTCGAATCTGGATTTACTGTAAAGTCTTCATGCTTTCTCTTGATTATTTATTGTATAAATATATTCGTTCATAGTATGGATTTGTTAGATGTAAGAATTTTTAAAACTTCCTCTGCACGAGCATATTGGCTCTACGAATTCTAATGATGGTATCTGAGATAGGTTATGTTAACGATTATATTTATGATTTTATAATATCATGGATTTAATTATAGTTTAATTAATTTTAATTTGATTAAATAATTAATTAAAATAATTTTAATTAATCAATTTTTGTTTAATTTAATTTGGTTAAATTCTAAAGAAAAATTGCAAAAAATCGAAACTCAAAAATGGGATCGGAAAATGTATCTGCACAACCACCAGTGGTCGTGCTACAACCATACATTTGGCGGCTGGCGCGGACAGGATGGATGACGGCTGGAAGCTTCTACGTCGGTAATGGGCGACGTTTTGGCTGCAGATCCGCAGCGGTTCAGACCCGATTTTTGGCTGCTCCGCCATGTTTCTTGGCGGGCCACTGCTGCCGGTGGCTTCGACCCTTCACTGGCCGTAGTCTGGTGCATCCGGTAGTGGCCGACAAAACCCGAATCGAAAGCCCTAAATTTGATTTAGGACTTGAGTAAAGTTTTCAGAATTTGATACAGTTTTTGGCTTGTTTGTAATTCTTAAAATTTATGAAAATCACAGAACTGCCTTAAGTTTTTCGAAAACTAAGAGGCTGCCCAGAACATTTCTTAAATTTCGCTCAGACCCCAAGAAACTTTTCAAAAAACTATTTTAGTTCCAAATGGCATTTCTGTAATTATTAGAATTTTGAGAATTACGAAAATGTCCCTAAAACTTTCAGAAAATTGCTATGGGCCTGTTTGACTATGCAGAAAATTCTGAAATTTTGAATTTTTTTTAAAATCTTTTAAATTGTCTTAGAAATTATTTTTAAATTTAGAATTTAAATAATTTCTAAATTAAAGCAATCTTAAAATTATTTAGAAATAAGAACTAAATTTAGAATTTAATAATTTCTAAATTTAAACTTTTCAAAATTTAGAAATAAGAATTAAATTTGGAATAATAATTTATAAAACTAAACCTTTTTAAAGTAATTTAGAAATGAAATGAAATTTATAATTTAATCTTTCTAATTTTAAATGATTAACCCATGATTATTATTATATTATTTCATCATTTGATAATGTGAATCAAATTAGAATTTTGAATTTTAATTTAATTATGGAATTATTCCTCTACTTGTTCTAATTATCTATGTGACTCGTATATTACTTTTTAGTATAGAGTCCGCATTTATTGTCTAGGTAGGCGGCGCCCAGTATTTGTCGGACCATTTTCTTACCAACTCTGGGTAGGCAGCGCCCAATATTTATCGGACCGTTTGCTTATAAATTATGGGTAGGCGGCGCCCAATAATTATTTACTATTCATCTGGATCTTGTTAATTGTTAAACCCCGATAAATGTTCTCCAGTAAAATATGTCTCTCATCTTGGATGAACGCGCTGTCCATTATAATTGGGTGAGTACGAAGTCTTTTTCGTCCATGAGTATTTGCACCCTAGTGCTTGCTTCGGTCGATGAGGTTAAGGCTTGCTCAAAGATGCATATGTTTACGATTATGTAATGGGGTTGACTTAGTTCTTTCTTGTTGACCTATCGTCGGAATCAACTAAAGGCGCAAGATCGGATTCGATTCGATCTTCCAAGAGTTATAATTGTCTATAATTGGTTTGGAGACTTACCCACTCTGCTATTATGATCATCAACCTTAGCAGAGGCTGCAATATTATGAACGTGGATTTTGGCTCGCTATGATCATATTTGATATGAGTCTGTTTTCTACTGTGGATTCGTAAAGTATGTTAAAATGGTGGAAGCTATTTATTAAAGTCATTGTTAAATAACCCATAATCATGATCATAGGAATTAGAATTAGAGTTTTTAATTCCCGCTCTATTTATTCTCTCTATATTAGTTAAGATGTCGAATTTATCATTGAAATTCTTGGTTGAAATGAACAAGTTGACTGAACCAAACTTTATGGATTGGTTGCGCAGTCTGCATTTAGTTCTGAAACAAGAAAATATTGAGTATGTGTTGGACACACCTATTTCTGAGACTCCTAATAAAGATTCTCGTGAGTATGCCAAGTTTGACATGGATATTCATGGGAAACATAAAGATGATGCAACTTCAGCACAGTGTGTCATGCTAACTGCGATGACGACGAAATTGCAGAGGCAACATGAACACATGGCCCCTTATGAAATGTTGGAGCATTTGAAGTCTCTATGCTTCACAAGCTCAAACTATGAAGTATGATCTGCTAAGAGATCTCTTTACGTGCAGTCCTTCTGATGGGACAAGGTCTCTGAGCATGTCTGGAAGATGATAGGGTTGATTAAGAGGTTGGCTTCGATTGGAACGAATATACCTGAAAATGTCTCAGTTAACTTGACCTTGAACTCGCTTCCTCGTTCATTTGAAAATTGTATTATGAACTATAATGTGAATAACACGAAAGGGAAGCTTCCAGAGCTTCATAACATGCTTAAGAACTATGAGTCTTCCAGCTTAATGGGCAAAGCTGTACTCATGGTGAGTACATCTGCTAGATCTAACCTGAAAGGTAAAAAAATGCAGAAAATGAAAATTAAGGCTGGGCCTAAGCCTACGACTTTGAAGCCAAAAAAGGGGTTCTCATAAGTAAACATTGGATAAAGATGTATGCTTATATTAAAAATAAAAGGAACATTATAAGATAGATTGTGAGAAGTGGAAAACATCAGATGTTTCCAGCTCCTCAGTATGTTTTTCATTGAGATAAATATGTCAATTAATAACTCTCACTGCTATATATTTGATACCGAATGTGGCTCACACATTTGTAATAATGTGCAGGGGCTAAGTGACACTAGGATGGTTAGACCTGGGGAAGTTTGTCTGCGCGTGGAAAATGGAGCAAAGGTTGCCGTCGAGCATGTGGGAACTTATAGATTAGAATTACCCTCAGGTCATAGACTTTATTTATATAATTGTTATTTTGTCCATCAATTACCTGGAATATTATTTCAATATCGATGTTAGATATTGAAGGGTTTTCCTTCCATTTTGCTAATAATAATGATTTATTTACGCATAATGGTGTTATTTATGAAAATGATCCTCTTGTGAATGGTTCATATGTGCTTAATTGTAGTCGTGACATCCTCAATTTGAAAAAACGTATAAAGTTAAGTAATATAAATAATCCCACCTATTTATGGCATTGTAGGCTTGGTCACATAAATGAAACAAGAATTACAAAATTAAGGAAGTTAGACTACTTAACGTGATTTGACTTTGAGTCCTATGGACAATGTGAATCTTGTCTCAAAAAGAAAAATTATCAACAAGCCATTTTTTGGAAAAGGCATACGAGTAAAAGAGGTGCTTGAGCTGGTTCATACTGATGTATGCGGAAATTTCTCTACTCAATCCAGAGACAGTTATTCATACTTCATTGCTTTACTAATGACTTCTCTAGGTTTGGACATGTGTATCTTTTAAAGCACAAGTCAGAGGATTTTGAGAAGTTTAAGGAGTATATGTTAGAAGTAGAGAAATAAGTTGAAAAGAGTATTAAGACTCTTCAATCGGATCGAGGAGAAGAATACCTGAGTAAAGAGTTTCTTGATTACTTAAAAAAATCATGGATTCCAATCGCAATGCACGCCTCTGGGAACACCACTAATGAATGGTGTTTCCGAAAGGAGAAATTGAACCTTATTAGATATGGTTAAATCCATGATGAGCTTCTCAGATCTTCCGACATACCTATGGGGGTATGCTTTACTGAACTCAATCTATTTTCTGAATAGAGTTCCATCGAAGTCAATAGATAAAACTCCATATGAATTATGGCATGGCAAGATGCCAGCACTTACGCACATGCAAACCTGGGGTTACCCCCCATATGTAAAGAAGAAGCTTACTGACAAGTTGGAATCTAAAAGCGAAAAATGTTATTTTGTGGGGTATCCTAAAGAAACACGAGTATACTATTTCTATCTTCCTGGAGAACCTAAGGTCATTGTTTCCAGGCAAGCAACTTTCCTTGAGGAAGACTATGTCTACAAGGAAATGAGTCAAAATGAGGTAGAACTTTAAGAAATTTAAGAACCATAAAGTGACATGGAGGTTGAAAACTTGTCTAATGACCTAAATAAGAATTCAGTGGGAGCTTCTGGTCATTCCTATGGTAAAGATTTATCACTTTGAGGACAATATTTAGCTAATGGGAGCATTGATATAATTGATGCAGTAATGCAAAACTTATCATTTTAATCGATGGAAGACCAAGCAATGGTTGCACAACTCCCTCCTTAGGAATCTCATGTTGATGACACTTCTGAGAGATCTCAAAATGCTGGACCATCTAGCATAGAAGAACTTTCTCATGATCAGAACACTCAAATCAGTCAAATGCATGATAACCAACTTTGTAAGCCTACTAGGATTCATTAGCGATCAGAAAGACTAATATTCATTGTAAAGGGTCAAGGTTACTTGGAAATTTCGAATAATGATGAACCTAAAACTTACACTGAGGCTATGTTAGACATTGACTCAAAGAGGTGGCTTGAAGCCATGAAATCATAAATAGACTCGATGTACACAAATCAATTTTGGAGCTTGGTTTACTTGCCAGTTGGTCTTAAACTCATTGGATGCAAATGGGTATTCAAAAGGAAGATCGATTAAAATGTCAAGGTACAAACCTATAAGACTAGGTTGGTAGCAAAAGGTTATAGACAACGAGAAGGATTTGACTATGATAAAACCTTTTCTCTAGTTGCAAAAATCAAGTCTATTAGAATTTTACTTGCTATAGTTGCATGCTATGACTACCATATTTGGCAAGTGGATGTTAAAACTACTTTCCTCAATGGTGATTTGACCGAGGAAGTGTATATGATAGAATCAGAGGGTTTTACATCTGAATTGAAACTCAAAGTCGTATACAAGTTATAAAAGTCCATTTATGGACTTAAACAAGTCTCTAGAAGTTGAAACATTTGTTTTGACAAAGCAATCAATTGTTTGATTATATCATAAATAAAGAAGATTTATGTGTTTATAGTA
This sequence comes from Phtheirospermum japonicum, assembly GCA_014905375.1. Lineage (NCBI taxonomy): Eukaryota > Viridiplantae > Streptophyta > Magnoliopsida > Lamiales > Orobanchaceae > Phtheirospermum > Phtheirospermum japonicum. Next base: position 86,524 of record BMAC01001563.1, read on the forward strand.
AACATACAGGAGGGAGTATTGTTTTTATTATTATATATGTTGATGACATATTGATAATTGGAAATGATACTCTTGTCATGCAATCAGTAAAGGGTTGGTTGTCCATCACCTTCATGATGAAGAACTTGGCTGAAGCCTGTTATATTCTTGGAATTAGGATCTACCAGGATAGACCTAATAAAATATGGGGCTTTAACAGTCCATGTACATAGATAAAGTGTAAAGATAATTCTCTATGGAAAGTTCCAACAGGGAATATATTCCAATGAGTCATGGTATCAAGTTATCAAATAAGGATGGTCCTTCTACTATAAGGAACTTGAGCGCATGAAAAGGATCCCATATGCTTCATCAATAGGACCTATCATCTACGTCATGATTTGCACAGGGCCAGATGTGGCCTATGCACTTAGTATGACTGACAGTTTTCAACAGAATATTGGGGAAGAACACCAGAAAGCAGTCAAGAGTATTCTTAAGTATCTTAGAAGAACTAAAGAATATTTCTTAGTCTATGGTGGACAAAAGAAACTGGCAATTATCGCGTATACTGATGCTAGTTTCCAAATAGACAATGATGACTACAAGTCACAATCTGGTATGCCTTAATTCTTAGTGGTGGGGTAGTGAGTTGGAATAGTTCTAAGCAAACTAATACCCCTGATTTGGTGAATCGAATCTGAGTACATAGCTACATAAGAGGCAGCTAAAGAAGCTATCTCGATAAACTCGTTCTTAAAGAATTAGGGGCAGTTCCTAGCATCAATACCATTTCATTGTGACAATACTGGTGCTATTGCGCCAGCAAAGGAACTGAGATCCATGAACAGTAATAAGCATGTACTAAGACGCTACCACTTGATCAGGGAGATAGTGGAGATATGAAAAATTACACTCGAGTGTGTTCCAAGCCATTACGTTCTGGATAACATGATGAGCATTTTGTAAACTTGGATATTAGATATTTAGGTGCTTGACTCTAGGAAAAGTGGGATATTGAAAGTATAAATGTTCTAGAGAAAATCAGATTAAAGACATTATACTTGATCACAATTATTACATATATCACTATATGTATGGTAATGCATTTATTGAATTATTATTTAATTATTTAATATTATTTTATATAAATGTTCCCATGGGTAATGTTGTCATTAATATGGTGATATGTCCAACATTACTCTTGAAATAACCCCGACTAATGATTCTTAAGATTATGATATTGATATTATAATATATGTCGGCATGTGCATCACATTCTTATAGAATGCAGTTAGTCTCACGACTTCCAATAATTGTTATTCGTGATGGACATATGGATACTTTAGAGAGTATTGGAAAGTCCTAATGATAAGCTATTTATTGTATGTTTATAAACTTATCAGTGTATAAAGCGTGTGACAATCCTTTAACTTGAGGTCAATACGCACCTTGTTTACTGAGTGTACTTTGACTATGACCAATGCTTGCACTCATTTTATGGGTAGATATGACTTGTTTTGGGTACATCATGATGTAAATGAAGGTGGCAGTTGAGCCAAGAAAGAATCCATTCCTCGATTAAAATTTCGAGAGATATCACTCATAATCTCTATATTAGGTCAACTAAAGTCATTGGCCAATGCAAGAGACATACTCAATATAGTATTTGAGTATGATCTAGTTGTTGATTAATAAAGATGAGATAAATTGATTAATCCATTGAGATAGACACTTGGATACATTTTAAGCTTAATCGAGTAATTCGTCATGAAAGGAATTTCACCAAAACTTTGTATAAAGGTTCTAATTCGCTGAGTTGAAGTGAATGTTCTTTATATATTGAGTTCGTCCAACAAAGACGTATAGGAGTTTTGTTTGGATCATCATTAGATTGATGTCATATATAAAGGCCTACAAGGTCACACTATATGCGATTACTTTTCCGATTTAAGAGTGTATCAAGAAAGTATTAAATATTAAATTTAGAATTATAATATTTAATTGTTAATGATTATGATGTTAATTTCTATTTGATAGAAATTATTTAATTAAATTAAATTGGATCTGTATTTAATTATCTATATTATATTTATAAATGTACTTAGGTCAAAACTGTTTTGGACCCATATCTTGGACAATTCAAAACCATTTTAGGATTAGAGTTCTCTTATGTACCTAATATAAATATAACATAAAGTCATAAGTTGACTAATGAGTTTATAGAGAAACATCTTAACAAATACTCTTGACTTGAGATTGGGAATTCTTGAGCTCTCGTGAGATTTCCAAACTTTCTTCACGATAGCTATAAACTGAAGTTGAATTTTGCAGTCGGAGAAGTAATTGTGTGGATACCTTAGTGTTGAACTCAGATCTGGATTTACTATAAAGTTTTTATACTTTCTCTTGATTATTTATTGTATAAATATATTTGTTCACAGTATGGATATGTTGGGTCTAAAAAATTTTAAAACTTCCGCTGCACGAGCATAGTGTTCTATACGAATTCCAACAGTTAGTTGCCGTTACCGCTTAAAAATGTTACATTAATAAATAAATATTTCATAAAAAACATAGAAAATACTCCCTTTGACCCTTTCTATATGCCGCAACTTGAGAGTATTTTGTCCCGTTCTATCTGTGGCATTTACATTTTCAAGAGAGAATTATTGTTATTTTTTACTTTCTCGATAAAAAGTAAATGTCACTTTACTGTTTTTACCTCTACCTTTATTATTTTACACTTTTAATTATTTTAAACAAAAAGATATTATGGTTATTTGATACCTAAAAGAGCTTATTAAAATGAAATACTCTGTAAGTACTTCAAAAAAAGTTCAATCAAGCAGGGTCATTATCTTTTCCATTTTCCCAATATGATCTTATTTAGCCCTATAAAATATTATTGGCTTATTAAAAGTCTTTACCAAATGCCTAAATGAGCTTATCGAAGTGAAATAAGTTATAAGTACTTAAAAAAAGCTCAAATAATTTATTCAAATATATGTAAACTTACTAAAATACTAAACCTTCTATTCTTTATGTCTAGTAATATCTGGAATTCTCAAAATGATTCAGTAATTTTTAGACATATATAATTTTTGTACCCATATATTACTGGGAACTTCTACGGTGTTATGAGGGCACCATTCTCTACTTAATCACAACCATTGAATCAAAAGTTAGTTACAAATATTGGTATATGGATGATTGTAAATGCAAGAGGTATTCATTTCCTATATTACTACACATATCTATAAATGATTAAATATATTTAAAATCTAATAAACTTTTACAGTAATGATTATATAGTGTTTAACTGTTAATTTGAAACTTTTCAAATTAAATCTTCATACATACTTTCAGTACTATTTTTTATTTAAAGAAATATCTATTTCGGTTCATAAGAAATTAACTCAATTTTGGCAATTGGGGTCTAATTGAAGTCCACATGGAAATAAGCCTAAATTGGGGGAATTTGGGATAAAGATTGAGGTCTAAGAAAATCTCCGGTCAATTGCACTTATATGTGGCAATTTATTATTCTATTTTTAGGAATAATAAAAGGAAAAAAATAAAATAATTAGTTAAATTAATGATAAATATTGTCAAATGCACATCTGATATATATATATATATATATATATATATATATATATATATGCCATGGAGGCATATTTATTAGGTTCATTTTTCAATTAAGCTAACACCATATAGTCTGAAATTTTTTGAATATTACAAAACCTAATTAAAGAAAGTCCAAGGATTTTTAAAAATTACGAAGTCCCGTTGAGAAATGATTTTGCATTGTGGATAATTGTAATATTTTTCTTATAAATGGGGGAAGTTTTTTTTTGAACTGGAATTTTGCATATGAAGGAGAAAAATGTAGAATGTATCAAACTTCAATCAATGAAACTTTTATAACTTGCTCGATTATATTATGTTCCTCCAGGTTCTGGTGATAACTATTATGCTCGACGCCTCCTCAATGTTGTTCGAGGAGCATAATTTCACGATGATTTAAAAATAGTGAACGAAAAGCAACATGTTACATATCGTGATGCGTCTACTCAGTTGGGCTACTGGATGATGATAGGGAATATATTGATGGCATCGAAGAAGCAAGTTATCGGGGATCTGCACATTCTATTAAGTCCTTATTCATGACATTGTTTACGTCCAAATGAATATCTTGACCGAAAAAAGTTTGGAAAAGAATGTTGGAAATATTTATCAGATGATATTTTATACAAACAACGAAACTTGAAAAATAACAAAGGTATTAATAAATAATTTTCAATTATATCCATGATTTTTTTATAGTATTCTTTTATATATTTTTTCACAGAAATTAGTGAAAGTGCAATTACTTTAAAAAAAAAATTGTACAGATTTGGAAATGAGTGATGCTGAAATTCAAAACCTTACTTTACTGGAAGTGGACAAGTTGTAGAGCATAAGGAAGAGCTTAGCAGGGAGTTTTTCTATAATGTTAATTCCAACTGAAGTCAACCCTAATATTTCTTTCAATAAATTTATTGCCGAGGAATTGGACTATGACCGTAATGCCCTCATTAAAGAACACGCTAAATTATTTTAAAATCTGAATAAAGATAAAAAATATGTGTGAGTCGAGGTCATGAAATCCATTTCTTCAACAAAGGGGGGCTTATTCTTTGTTTATGGATATGGAGGAACTGAAAAAACTTTTGTTTGGAGGACTCTTTCTGCAGCCGTAAGATCTAATGGTGTGATTGTATTAAATGTAGCATCTAGCGGCATAGCTTCTCTTCTTCTTCCAAAAGGAAGAATTGGTCATTCTAGGCTTAAAGTTCTATTCAATCTCTATGAAGAATCGTCGTGTGGGATTTCCCAGGGGACCCCCCTGTGGTGCATACATAACTGATAATTTGGGATGAAGCTCCGTTGATGCACAAGTCCGGGTCAACCTTGGTCAAACCTGGTCAACCTTGATCAAAATTGGGATTTTCAAGCCTTAAGGGCTATTTTGGCCCATTTAAACCCAATTACACCTAGTATAAATAGACTACAACTCTCATTTTTGTAAAACACCTCTCATTTTCTCCCAACCCAAGCATGGGTTTGGGGATTAAAAATCCTCTCTCTAGTTTTTAAGATCTAATTTCTCTCTCTTAGGTTTTAGATTCAATTTCAAGCTTTCATGTAATTTCCTTTTCTAGATTAGATTTAATTTCAAGCACCTCCTTGGGTTTGTAAGCCTAAGAAGAATCCAAATACTCCTTTGGATTGTTTATTTTGATGCAATTTAATTCAAGCTTGCTACTCTTTCCTTTAATTCAAGTAAGTTTCCTTTCAATTTCATGTTTTATGCTTTATTTCCATGCTTTGTTCTTCATTTTCATGCTTGTTCTCATGTTATGCTTTTAGCCTTAGCACCTTGAATTCATGATGAAACATGTGAATTGACTATGGAATCTAGATGAGTGACACATCTAGATCATAGATCGGCTCTTGGATCGTCTTGAATTTGAGTTTTACATATGCTTTATTTTGAATTAAATTTTTGTGCTTTGTTTCATGCTTAATCCTAGATCTAGGCTTTATTTCTTGTTATTTTTCTTAAAGTTTCAAACTTTCTTGCTAATTTCCATTGTTCTTCACATCCATGCTTTCAATTTTTGTTAATTTGCTTTATTTAGGATTTTATGCATAGTTGTACCTTGTGCTTGCATGCTTGTACTTGGTGAAACATTGCATTTTCTTTCTTATTTTCATTATTGCTTTGCATTTCTATATTGAGGCATCCGACGTGGCATCATACCAATTTGCACTTTCAATTTTAGGATAGTTAGATATTTTAATTGCTTTGTTTTCATTTTCCTTTTATTTTTAAAGCTCGAAACACTTTGAATTCTACAAACGAATCGAATTCCGATAATATCGAGCCAATGAACCCGTTGATATATTTCAACACCACTAAAACTCTACAAACACCCTATTGCATGAATTGTGGCCATCACTTATCCACATTTCAGAACAAATGCCGAATGTTCTGTTTATTTGGAGGGCCGAGCTATTCTTGCACCAACACTTGATGTAGTCAATTTAATCAATGAATATATGACTTCATTTAATGAAGTAGAATGTAAGATATATTTGAACTCAGATAGTTCGTGCAAATCTGATGCAAATGTTGACATTTTGCAAGATGTCCACTCACCCGAGTTTTTAAACACAATCGAGTGTTCTGAGTTGCTAAATCATGAGCTACAATTGAAAGTTGGTTCTCCAATCATGTTGTTGAGTAATATTGATCGTTCACTTGGTTTGTCCAATGGAACTAGATTGGTAGTTACGAAACTGGATGATCATGTTTTGGAGGCAACAATTCTCCAAGAAAGTAACGCAGGTGAATTAGTACTCATCTCACGAATGAACGTAACACAATCGGATCCTAAGTTGCCTTTTAGATTTCAACGAAGGCAATTTCCAGTTATTTTATCATATGCAATAGAAATTAATAAAAGTCAAGACCAATTTCTATCCCAACTTTTCTTGAAAATACTTATTTCAATTATGGTCAACTGTATGTTGCATGATCAATGGTGACCAACCGAAAAGGTTTAAAATTATTGATTTGTGATGATGAAAATCGACGTAGAAAAAAATTACGAATGTTGTGTACAATGAAGTATTTTATAATTTGTAAACTACAAAAATCTGATTAATAATAATTTTGTTAACCATGTTCTATATAACGTTTAATTTTTCAATTTGTTATTTTAACCTTTACCTTATTCTACTTTGGTTTAAATTAGTGTAACCACTTATTTATTATATTATCAATATAAAAATAATATTAAAAATTGATAAATTAAACTTTTAAATTATTCCCCTTACAATGCACGGGTGTAATAGTTTTTCCTATAAATGGCGGAAGGTGTTTTTGAAATGGAATTTTGAATACGAATGAGGAAAATGCATAATGTATCAAACTTCAGTCAACGAGACTTTTGTATTTTAAAAAAATCCGATTTTTTTTTTAAATAATTAACCGAGACTTCAGGGCTTATTAGTCACATCAATTATATGTAAAGTGGTTGCCAGCAGAGTCGTCATCAAACGTGCATGGCTTGGATATGGATTCAAGGAAGGAGCAATGCATTTGTTGAAACAAGACAATTAATAAATATATGGTATAAAATGAGCGGATCGTCCACAAATTTCCATTCAAATGGACCTCAGTAAAGGAGGTGAAAAAACAAGAGCCTATCATATTCACTTTCACCCTCATTTATCATGTGGTTGAACACATTGAAAATGACTTTTGTGACCACTCACACCAAACAACAAATGGAGCTCCACTTATATTATGGCCTGGAGACATCTTTAGATCAAAATATGGCCCCTACTTTTTAATTTTTTAAGTTTTAAATCAATGTTTTAAAAAAAATGTTCTTAAAAATTGAGTTTATCAGCAAATCAATTTTAGTATCAGTTCACAAATTCAGTCTAAAAAGAAAACATTTTTTTTCTCACCAAAAATGGCTCAATCTGGCGGAAGGAGGTAGAAAGAAACATGTAAGAATATTACGGCCCACAGGCTATATATATTTGATATGGTTTAAATAATTAATAAATTAAATGGATAAATTTTATATTTTTATCAGTTTTCTGAAAGAACTATATGTAAAATATGTTGAGAAATTTATTCTTGGTAATAATTTCTATTTTGTTATTTGTCTTTCTTGGGCACAAAATAAGATAGGAAACTAGATTTAGGACAATATATGTTTTCTAATTTATGCACAAGACTTTAATTATTCCTAAATTGTGTTTAGAATTTGTTTTTAGGATTTTACCAAGTTTAGGATTCTAGGTTGTCTATTTAAAACACAAGAACTCCTAATATTTGGATAAACTTTGACGCACGGAATTCTTGAGAGAAGGACGCACGACCCAAGACGCAGAGAAGAAGAACACGAAGAAGTGATATCTACTTGGAGCCAACGTTCGTGATAAACAAGATCTTTGAAGTTGCGTGACCGACGAAGAAGATCTTGCCAATCCGGCAACAAGTATTTAGTATCAAGTTTCTTGATATTTAGTTTTCATATATTACTTTATATTTTGTATTGAATTTAAAAAGAAAGTAATATAGTTTTCGAGTTTGTACACCCAAGTTCACAAGTACTTTTACTTGTGAACTGAATTTGTTTAATCGTATTTTCATATTTTAATTTCCGCTGCATAAATTTAATTTACTCTGGTCGATGTTGTTAACTGATGTTGGTAACATTGATTAACAATATCGTGAATCTGAGAATTATTCTTATATCCATAAACCTTCTAATTTAACAATTGGCATCTAGAGCGGGTTACTTAACCTTTTAAGTATTGATCCTTATTTTTTAGGTGCTATGGATGCTCAAGACAACCCAAGGCCTTTAGTCCTTAATGGTGAGAATTACTCTCTCTGGAAACAGAGAATGAGGTGGCACTTGAAGAGTATGGATGAACGTGTTTGGAAGACCGTCCTTGTTGGATGGGAAAAGCCACGTGTCACGGATGGCGAGGGCGATCCCATTCCCAAGAAAGAGGAAGATTGGACTGCTGACGAAGTAGCTGCTGCAAATTGGAACTCTAAATGCATCAACGCCTTGTGTGGCTATGTAGATGCAAGCTACTATCGAATCATCAAGAATTGGGAGTCTGCAAAGGATGCATGGGACGCACTCCAAAGGGTGTGTGAAGGAACAGCAAGCGTGAAGAAATCCAGACTAAGAATGCTATTGTCCACATTCGAGGCTATGAGAATGAATGAGAAAGAATCAATCATGGATTACTCTGTGAGATTGTCGAAAATAATAGAGGAGTGCAGAGAGCTGGATGAGCCCATAACTAATTCCCGTCTTGTAGAAAAATTGCTAAGATCCATTACGAAGAATTATAGCATGAAGGTGGTGGCAATAGAAGAATCCAAGGATGTTGATAACATCGATTTCAACACCTTAGTTAGAAACCTCAAGCAATACGAGATGGAACACGTCACCTCTAGCTCGAAAGAGAAGAATGTTGCTTATTCTTTTGATTCAATTGCAGTCGATGGTGAAGATGACGAGGAATTCGACTTTAATGGGATTATTAAAAGGATGGAGTCGACTACTCTCYYAGAAGATGAACTGGCCCTTGTGACACAACGCTTCAACAAATTCTTGAAGAAGAAGAARAATTCTGGAAGCTCAAATACAAGGAACAGGACACAGACATCCACTCTAAAGTTTACTGGACGTACTCTTCCACAATCTCAGTCCACAAATTTAATTTCCAATGTGTCAAGTTCTACAAAACCACTCAACGAGATACAATGCCATGAATGCAAAGGTTGGGAACATTACAAGAATGAGTGTCCCAACACACTTAGAAAGAAAAGCATGGTCGCTATTGACTTTACTGAAGACTTCAATGATTCCGAGTTAATTGATCCAGTCCCAGCCTTATTCACCCATGTTGTTTGGGACGACGATATCCATGTTGGTTTGCTTGTAGATAACATCGTGTGCCTGAATGCCGAGACCACTGACTATTATAAGGAATACGAGCAGCTGAGTATTGACCACAGGAAATTGTTTGTCAGTTGGAGTAAACAGGTACTCAAAGCAAAAGATCTCGCAAAAGAAGTAGAGAAGCTAACCAAGAAAAAGGAGGATCAGCTCGAAATTATTGTCCGGTTGGAAACATCTCTCACCAAGAAGGATGCCGAGATTGAAAAGATTAGGAATGAGCTGACCACTGTTCAAGGAACCATTTCAAATCTAAATAAAGGTAAGGCGAAGCTTGATGAAATTTTGCAGGTTAGCTTCCCAGAGTCCTCTAAGCATGGAATAGGTTACAAGCCAAGTCAACCTACACAAGTGTCGAGTCAAGAACGAAAATCTTCCGAACGCCACAAGAGAAGGAGGAGATATTTCGTGTGTCATCATTGTGGATAACCAGGGCACATTCGGCCCTTTTGCTGGAAGATCATTGGCGAGAGAAGACATTTTCAGAGAAATATATCTGTGAAGTCCAATGTTGGTAACCGCGCTACCAACATCAATACCAACATCAGATACAAACAAGTGTGGGTCAAGAAAAACAGCGTCAAGTGAAATATGATCCATACCTCCCTGAAGTCTCTTGTCCCTGGAGCCTGGTATTTTGATAGTGGATGCTCGAAGCATATGACAGGCTCAGAAGAGTTGCTTTCCAACATTGTCAGATTTAAAGGTGGAAAAGTGAAGTATGGAGGAGGCGCAAATGGCCAAATTATTGGCCAAGGGACTCTCCATGTTCCTAGCATTGTAATACTGGAAAATGTGCTGCTAGTAGAAGGACTTACTGCAAATTTGATCAGCATAAGTCAATTGTGCGATGGAGGGTTCAGCATTAAATTCAACCGTGAAAAATGTGAAGTCTATGAGGAGAATGGATCGTGTATTCTCACCGGGAAAAGGACTTCGGATAATTGCTACCAAATCCATAGTGATGCTTTTTGCAGGTTGTCCCAATTTAGTGATGCTGAGCTATGGCATCAAAAGCTTGGAGATGTCAACTACAAGATGGTGGACAGGTTGGTCAAGGAAGAAGTTGTGAGTGGACTGCCTAAGCTCAACACCAAGATCATTCTGGTGTGCGAGGCATGCCAAAAAGGGAAACAGGTCAGGGTGCCACATCCAGTCCAACAAAGTCTCACTACATCATCTTGCTTTGAATTGCTTCACATGGATCTCATGGGATCACTTGAGGTTGAGAGCCTTGGTGGTAAGAGGTATGTTCTCGTAATTGTTGATGATTTTTCTAGGTTTACTTGGGTCGAATTTCTAAAAGAAAAATCTGAAACGTTTGAGGCTTTCAAAAAACTTGCAAAGAAGTTATGTGTAAGGTTTAATGTGAAAATTAGTAGGATTAGTACTGATCATGGAAAGGAATTTGAAAACGCATCTTTTCTGAAGTACTGCACTTCTGAGGGTATTAGTCATGAATTTTCTTCTCCAATTACCCCTCAATAAAATGGCATAGTTGAACGTAAGAATATAACTCTAGCAGAGATGACTAGAACTATACTCATTTCTAATGGGATAGCTAAACGATTTTGGGCTGAAGCAATGAACACTGCATGTCATATCACAAATAGGGCTTATTTTAGACTAGGTTCATGTGCAACTCCCTACGAATTATTGATTGGGAAGAAACCAAACTTGAGCTATTTTCATATTTTTGGATGTACTTGCTATGTGCTTAACGATAGAAATCATCTTGCTAAACTAGACTCAAAAAGTGATAAGTGCATTTTCATGGGTTATTCCCAGAATAGTCATGCATATAGGTTGTTTAACCTTCGAACTCGAAGTATGTTTGAGTCAGTAAATGTCAAGTTTGATGATCTAACGAGCGGAGCCTGTCGAGGATAATGATCTGGTTTATGATCAAAACCCTCAAGGTAGTGTCACTCCTACTTCAGTTGATGGTGCAGGTATTGAGAACAAAGATGCAGCTCCTGAATTCAGAGATTTGAGTGATGTTGATAACCATGTTGATACTGGGATACCAACATCGGTACCAACATCGAGTCAAGTTGCAGAATCTGATTCTGATTCAGAGGAAGAAGATCCAACAAATCCCATTGATCTTCATCAGAGGGATATTCCATCCAGAATCCAGAAAAACCACCCCGTGGGCCAAATCATTGGTGATATGGATGAAAGAAGTACAAGACGAAGACAAATAAATTTCAAGGAAATGGTCAGGTATGTATGTTTGTCTACTAGTTGTTCTAAGATTCGTGAGTCTTTGTACCTTTTTGAAATACAGCCCAAGCGCGTAGAAGATGCACTCAAGGATGAGTTCTGGATACGGGCTATGCAAGAGGAGTTGGACCAATTTACCAAGAATGATGTGTGGGATCTTGTTCCACGGCCAGAAAGTGCTCACGTGACGGGGACCAAGTGGATATTCAAGAACAAGACTGATGATGCAGGCAACATTGTGAGGAATAAAGCTCGACTTGTTGCACAAGGGTATACGCAAATTGAGGGAATTGATTTTGATGAGACATTTGCCCCTGTTGCTCGAATTGAGTCGGTAAGACTTTTGCTTTCTGTTGCTTGTTATATGAAAATTTTGTTGCATCAAATGGAAATTAAGAGTGCCTTTTTGAATGGGGTCTTAAGTGAAGAAGTATATGTTGAGCAGCCTAAAGGATTTGTGGATCCTCAAAAACTTGATTTTTTTTTAAAATTGAAAAAGGCACTTTATGGTTTAAAACAAGCTCCTAGAGCTTGGTATGAAAGGCTAACTCAACATTTGCTTTATTTGAACTTTAGACGAGGGGAAGTTGATAAAAATTTGTTTCTTCTTAAATCCAACAAGCACATCTTAATTGTCCAAATTTATGTTGACGATATTATTTTTGGATCCACTAACGAGCAGATGGTCAAGGAGTTTGTCACTCGAATGTCTGATACGTTCGAAATGAGCATGGAAGGTAACCTCTCGTACTTCTTTGGTTTACAAATTAAACAGCTTGATGACAGTATTTTTCTTTCCCAGACTAAATATGCTAAGAACTTAGTCAAAAAGTTTGGGTTAGAGGGTGAAACTGTTAAGTAAACGCCGCTGGGCAAAACTGCAAAGCTGGCCAGAGACGATGTTGGTAAGGGTGTTGATAACACCATGTACAGGAGAATGATAGGAAGTTTGTTGTATTTGACAGAAAGTAGACCAGATATTATGTATAGTGTGTGCTTATGTGCTAGATATCAATCTAATCCAAAAGAGTCACACTTGAAAGCGGTTAAAAGAATTATTAGGTACATTGCTGGTACAACTGAACTAGGTGTGTGGTATACTAAAGATACCGGTACTGAACTTTTAGGTTTCACTGATTCGGACTGGGCTGGGGATGTAGTAGATAGGAAGAGTACTACTGGAGGATGTTTTTTTATGGGTAATAATCTAATTTCTTGGTACAGCAAAAAGCAAAATTGTATTTCTCTTTCTACAGCTGAAGCCGAGTACATTGAGGCTGGAAGTGCGTGCACACAATTACTGTGGATGAACCAAATGATTGAAGACTACAGTATGTACAGTAGTATCTTGACGGTGTTGTGTGACAATTCCAGTGCCATTGATATCTCCAAAAATCCAGTCCAACATTCTCGAATCAAACACATTGACATAAGATACCACTTTATTCGAGACCTAGTTGAGTGGAAGATTGTTAGCCTTGAACATATTGGAACTGATAATCAGCTGGCTGACATCTTCACTAAGGCATTAGATTACGAGACCTTCTCTCGTTTGAGAAGAGATCTCGGTATGTGCATTGTCTAACCAATGTTGGTTTTTGATGTTGTGACATTACTTATCAACATCAGTCACAACATCTGTATAATTTTGCATGCATTTTTATCTTTCTTTTCATACATTATACTAATTCATTGAGTTTGATTAAAAGTGCAAAAAGGTCCTCTGTTGCAATGAAAGTAATGACGTAAAGAACCAACCTCTTCGAAACTAGGTGATTGTGGGACTTGCCCGCAGAAACTGGTTTTCTCCGAGGTCCAAAAACAAGATGTGTTTAACAGCAATTGCTGAAGATTAAAAGATTTAAATCCCTTCAAGGATGAAGAAAATCTGGATTCAAAATGCTCCAATCTTTAAAAATCGCCTTCTTGAGAGATTTTGACGTAGTCATTAACTTGGGTTAAGGGGTAAGTTTCCATTGACTTCAGATAGGGCAATGTTGGTTTATAATGTTGTTAGTAATAAAAAGCAACATTGGATCAAAACACTGAAATCATAATGTGTTATGTTTTAACCTTTTAGGTCATGATTTTTAGACATTCCGTAGGACATTCATACTTTGTGAAGATGCCATCCTGCTGTGCGTTTTATTTCTTGTGTTTTTGTCTTGGTTGAAATCTCTTAATTTTGTTTTGAATTGAGCTAACCAAGTGTTTCAGTGGAGTTATAATCGGACGGCTGGACGGGAAATAACGAGGTGAATTTGGTGAGTGAAAATTAACATTGCACAAGATAGGTACAACTGTGCTGATGGTTCATTAAAATCAGCTTTGTATTTCCGGCCTAGTTTGTAGATTTAGTTGTGCAATTTTATTTTTTTAGAAAAACATAAGGGATTATGGAAATAGATAGTGGGATAAGTTGTGTGATCACGTCGCCTTATTCTAGGAGGAGTGGCTCTTTTTACATGGAAATAAAGTCGTATTTTTGTGCATAAAATCGGCTGATGAAATATTTTAGAAATTTCTTTTTATTTTTTTACCCTCTCTCTCCTTCTTTCCAACGGTCACTTTTTGAGGGGATAAAAAGCTTATTCTCTTTTACCGTTTGCCCACCTTTCCAAACCCCTTTCGATTTAAAACTCTCAGAATCCTTACCCTTCTCAATTTCTCTCGACTTTCTGTTTCTTGGTTGTGTGTGTTTGTGAAATTTTGCAGGATGTCTAGCTCTCCACCGCCGTCTGTACCAGAACTTCCAGAAGAGGTTCGCCGCTCCGGCGACCAGGTCCCGCTGCCATTCTCAAAAATTGGTGGCCTTGATATTCGTGAGGAGATTGGTGGTGGTAGTTTTTCAAACCCACCACTATCAACATCGCCATCACAATCGCCTGCGCCTGTTTCTCTCGCTGCCGTGCCTGTTCCATCGCCAGTCGACGCTACGCCGGTTGCTCAAGTGTTCCCTGGACAGCCCGGGAATGAAATTGACGTCGATAATCCCCCAGATTTAGCTTTTGTGGCTGAGACCTTTGGCCGCGTGGGGAACCCAACCTTGAAGCGGTCTAGGCGCTTGCGCAACATACCGCCCGGCGTTGTGCCGCTCGCGGTCCCAAAAAGCAAGGCTGGTCCGCGCCGCCACGTGCCTATCGAACACATGAACCTCCAATAGGATGTTGTTGTGGAGTCTGACCCTGATGATCATGATTTTGAGCCTACTGCTCCGATTGCAGGAGAAGTGCCGCCGTCTGCTTCTGCTCCTAGTCTGCCGGAGAAGAAAAGGTTTACTCACTGGAAGCAGCTTGTACGTAAAGCCGACAGGAGATCCAGCCTGACGAAAGACAGTGTCTCTCCCATTCAGGCAAAGGTCAAAGTTTCTCCTGGTTCAACTTCTACTGAGTACTCTTCGCCCCCTTACACGGTACTGGACTTTATCACCGGCGAGGTTACAAGTACTGCCAAGCCGCTAGCCGATGATCCCCCGCCATCTCCAGTTCGTGCTGCTACGCCTGAATTTGACACAGGTCTTTTTGAGTATTCACCGGATTCATCTTTCGATGTGCCCTTGAAAGATATTCTTGTTGCATGCAAAGAGGACTAGAAGAAAAAGAAAGCTGTTGCCAAGGAAGATGTTGCTAGTCATGTTGGTAGTCCCTTACCAACATCGCGTCGCTCGCAGTCTGTTTCGTCCTCCCGCACTGTTTCTGTCCCAAGAACCTCTCCTGCTCCATCGCCGCCCTCATCTACTGCTTCGGCTCAATCCGAGTTCTCTTCAGGACCAACTACTCTTATGCCCGAGCTTGAGGACATGGTGCCCTTTTCGGAGAAATTCATCACTGCCGAGGCTATCGAGCTATTTGATGCCTACCAGAGTCATCATATGATTGCCGAGAAACGAGTTCCGGTTGAACTTTTTGAGAAACACAATCTCATTGCCTATCTCCGTCACAAAGGTATGTATTCCACCGTCTCCACGGCCATGCCTTTTGTGCGTGATGTGGTTATCGAGTTTTTTGCCAATTTGTTGCCCTCTATGGTTGATTTGGAGTCAGTCAATTATGGAAAGGTTTTTATGCGTGGCAAAGTTTTTTCATTCACCCCTGAGTTAATTGATGAGTTTTATGGTACTGAGTCTTACCGGGGTGACTCGACGGTGGATGATATGAATGAGGTAGTTAAGTTTCTGTCTGGTGGGATGGTTAATTCCTGATTTGAGCAGCTTCCGAGTACTCGTCTTTCATCTCTGCATTCTATTTTGCATAATCTTGCCATTTGTAATTGGGTCCCCTCCAAAAACACAACCTGTGTTACGCGGCCTCAAGCCCAGTTCTTGTTTCGTCTTGGGAGAGGGATCCCTTTTAGTTTTGGTCAGCATGTTTTTGATATTATCACTAAGTTTGCCACCACGAAGTCTGCGGCATCGTTGTGTTTTCCGTCTTTGATTTTCAGCTTGTTAGAGAATCAAGGCTTTCAGCTTATTCCTGAGGATGTGCTCACGGGAGAGGCTGAATGGTTTGCCCTGCGCAATCAGCATGTTACCGGTGCCCGAGTTATTGATTTGCCCTGGCAAGCGCCTATTTCGGCCGATGTTGCTAGTGATGTTGGTACGAGCAATCCCAACATGGTCAATATTTCTGCCCAGGTTCTTCGTGCACATGTGGCCTCTATAGATTTGCAGATGAAATAGCTTAAGGCTCTTCGCACCTCCCTTTTGGAAGCCCTTTCCCTTTATGGTCAAAAAGGGGGAGAGGAAGTTGACGCGAACATAGGGGGAGACAATGCTGATGGAGAAGATGTTGTTGATGTTGCCGGGAATGAGACTGCTGTTGCCGCCGCTGATGCTGAAGATGCTGTTGCTGCCGAAGCCTTGGCAAGCCTTGTTCAAGAAAAGAGGCGGAAGCGAATTCGAGCGCGCAACAAGGCTTTGAAGAGAATGATGAAAATGAAAGAGAAGAAGAGGAAGAATAGTGGTGAAGGAACTTCGACATCTCCTCGACGTTCAAAGAGGATTCGAAGTCAATAAGTTCCTTTACTCTGTTTGTTTTGAGAAGTGTTGGTTATTTTGAACAATGTTGGTTTGTAATGTTGGTTTGAGTTTTAACAACATTGGGTGTTTTGTTTAGGGGGAGTTTCCTATCTTAGGGGGAGTTAGTATTTTTATTTTCATTTGTGTTTGCGTATTAGTGTTTTGTCCAGAAAGGTAAAAGGGGGAGATTGTTGAGGAATTTATTCTTGGCAATAATTCCTATTTTGTTATTTGCCTTTCTTGGGCACAAAATAAGTTAGGAAACTAGATTTAGGACAATATTATGTTTCCTAGTTTATGCACAAGAATTTAATTATTCCTAGATTGTGTTTAGGATTTGTTTTTAGGATTTTACCAAGTTTAGGATTCTAGGTTGTCTATTTAAGACACAAAAACTCCTAATACTTGGATACACTTTGACGCACGGAATTCTTGAGAGAAGGATGCACGACCCAAGACGCAGAGAAGAAGAACATGAAGAAGTGATATCTACTTGGAGCCAACGTTCGTGATAAACAAGATTTTTGAAGTTGCGTGACCGACGAAGAAGATCTTGCCAATCCGGCAACAAGTATTTAGTATCAAGTTTCTTGATATTTAGTTTTCATATATTACTTTATATTTTGTATTGAACTTAAAAACAAAGTAATATAGTTTCCGGGTTTGTACACCCAAGTTCACAAGTACTTTTACTTGTGAACTGAATTTGTTTAATCGTGTTCTCATATTTTAATTTCTGCTGCATAAATTTAATTTACTCTAGTCGATGTTGTTAACTGATGTTGGTAACATTGATTAACAACATCGTGAATCTGAGAATTATTCTTATATCCATAGACCTTCTAATTTAACAAAATATATATAGTACTCTTTACGCCCATAAAAATAATAGTGATATTACCTATCAATATAAGAAAAATACAGAATAGAATTAAGTGGCGGTGATACATCACTAAAAATCCATACGTAATATATGTGAGTATTTATGGTAAGCGACCTCATTTCTTGGAAGGAGGATTTCTTCTGGGGGGTGGGCGAGTTGGTTTGTAGAGTAGCGACCTGGAGTATGAGGATGAGTTCTCATATAGGTTCGCAACCTCTTATGTGTTGAGCGCTAGCTATTGAACTCGGTTAAGGGCTTTATAAATATCAGGACCAAATGGGCTTATATGGATGGTCTATGGGGGCCCGACGAACTATATGGAAAGAATAACAGGCCCAGGCCTATTCAGGTAATTTAAGCGAGAGATCCACTATTTATGGGAACTTAGCATACATGAGAATTCCTAATTCTAAGTCGGTCATGGTATTTATGGAGTTGTGGTGGGAGAAAGAAACCCTGACTTGGGGGACACTTCTCTTGTCTCTATAAAAGGGGTGCATACCTCTCTTTATTTTCTAAGTTGAAATCATTGTTATTGACGGATTGATCTCTGAATTATCTCTCGCACTATCTGACTTAAGCATCGGAGGACCTTCGTCGGGTCTGTCACCCGATTCGGCTGAAGGTGTTGTTTTGCAGGATCGGCTAGGTTGCCAGGAGGATTCTTGGAAGCTTATCAGGTTGCCGTGACGTATTTGGAAGCTGTTTCAGGTCGTTGATCTGAGATTTTAGGTTAGTGCCTCTTATTCTTGGTAACAAATTTTTTTGGTTTTATCAAGTGGCGTCGTCTGTGGGAAAGAGAGACAACGAGTCCTTGAGCGAAAGGCGTGAGAAAATTCACAAACGCAACATGAAAGACAAAAACATACTACCCAGAACCTTGGAATTTGGTTCTGGATCGAACAAACTGAAGAAGAAAAATAAGATGGCGGATATCAATGAAGAAAAACTAGTAAAAGACGGACAAACACCTTCTCAGGCGGAACCAGCAGTTCAGAGTTTGGGTGGCGCACCGCCGCCCTCCACAAATCAGCTTAATGGAAAGGAACCAGACGAAGACTTGGAGGCGAAGACGCCGGAGGTTGTACCACAAAGGGTGGTTCATATAGGGACGAAAGAATGGAAAGACTTACCCAAGGATAAACCCTGTCAAATCAAAAAGGGATTCTTAGACGAACTTATGGATTTCGTTTCTCTGGAGAGGCAGAAAGAACTGAATAAGTACCTAGCAGGCGAGCTGGGTACTCTAAAAAAGAAGGATGATGTACTGAGTGGCGAGCAAGAGGAAAAATCGACAACCAGAAAGACAAAACAAAGCGGAAGGTCTCTGTCTAGGAGATCTTCTCATGGGAGAAAAGGCCGGAGTAAACGAAAACATGAGGATTCTTTCAGCTTTACCTCGTCCACGAAGTCTTATATCCGTAAGTATAAAATAAGGGGAAAGGGGTGAAGATAAAGCGAAACCATTATAAGTGTAGAGGTCGTCGGCATAGTAGACATACCAGTGAGAGTGGAACACAAACCTCGGGTACGGATGGAGAATCTCGAGACAAGTCGCGCAAGAGTCGGAGTGGGTACCACGAAGGGAATGGGGAGAATGAGGTGGGGCCAGGGAATAAGGCGTTTAGAGAGATGCAGGAGGCCCTGTTAAAATTACAATAACGAGTGGAAGGAGATAAGTTCGATGAAGATAAGGGGCATCCCTTTTCGGATGATATGTTGCGAGCTATGAGGCCTAAGGGATATAAGGCATTAGAGTTTCAATATCTCAGGATGGCGGATCCAGTAGAGCATTTTCAGCTCTTCGAGAACGCGAGGATGTTACATAGCTATACGGATGCAGTGGCGTGTCGAGCCTTTGTATCTACTTTATGAGGAATTGCGCAAAACTGGTTCTATCAGTTGCCGCGAGGAAAAATTACTAGCTTTCAGGTGTTGCGAGCTGCTTTCTTGAAACAATTTTCCAGTGTGAGGCAGAATTCAAAGACTGCACAGTTGCTTTTTAGTATGGTGCAGCGACCTGATGAAACGTTGAAGCAATATCTTAACAGGTTTACCAGTGCCACTCTGGATGTACGTACTGCTAAAGATGATATGAAGGCGGGAGCTTTACATCAAGGATTGAGGAGAGATGACTTACGAAAGTCTTTGGTAAAGAAAGAGGCGCGAACATACGATGAGGTTTTGGAGAGATGCCATAAATACATATAACTGGAAGAAGCCGAGGAAGAGCATTGTGTACATTTTGGCAGGGAGGTCACAAGTGATCGTACGCATCTTGGTAGGGAGGTCGCAGACACAAGAGGTAGTATCTCGAGGAGGGAGATCAGAAGAGAACCCAGGAAGATAGTGCGCAGGCTCTTAACCCCGAGCCCTATGATGAGGGAAAAGCTGAAGATAGATATGCGAAATTGGAGGAATGAGAATTTTACACCACTCGCCTATCCACGGCGGGCTTAGGTGTTTACTATCATGGAGTGCTTGGTACTTAATGACATCAAGTGGCCGGAAAATCGCACGTCAATCCCTACTAATCCCAAGTCTGATTTCTTTTGTTTATTTCATAACAATTTTGGGCATTCCACGGAGAAGTGCAGGCATCTTAAGTAGGAGATCAAGTGGCTCATAAAAGTTGGGCACCTAAAAGAAGTTATTTATAAGGATAGAGAGCCAAGGGAACCGAGACAACCATTTCCTCCACCACCACCGAGGGACCCACCCTAGGATCCGGTCGCGAGGCAGCCACAACAAGGAAATCAGGGAAATAACGGTCCGAGAACAAATAAGGGAAGGATAAATATAATTTTGGGTGGGCCAACAGATGGCGATACCAATAGTGCGCGGAAGAAGCATGTTAAGTCAGCTCGCCTGGGAACGTGGGAGGTTGCTAGTGTGAGTCGACGACCTCAGATAGTTGGACCATTCATCTCTTTTGGTCCTAATGAGCGACGCGGGCTGCAGGAGGATCATAATGATGCATTGGTAATCGAAGCTGAGGTGGCGGGCTACGAGGTCGGTAGAATTTTTGTTGATTATGGGAGTTCGGTTAATATAATATACACAGATTTTCTGGAGCAAATGAAGTTGGAAACCAAGGTGCGACCTGTGAATACGCCAATATATGCATTTAACAAGGCACAGGTGATTACTGAAGGAGAGTTGACGCTGACAGTGGTATTGGGGAAGGATGAGTTGCAAGTTAGGAGGAATTTGAAGTTCTTGATAGTACGGGGGAGGTCGGCATATAATGCCATATTAGGCCGACCTGGCCTCAACGCATTCCAAGCAGTAACGTTGACCTATCACATGAGTATCAAATATCCAGTAGGAGATAGAGTGGGAGAAGTTATTTCTGAACAACAGGTCGCAAGGCCGTGTTATCAAATGACGGTAAGAAAAGGGTTGATTGAGAACAAGCGTGGAAGGGATGATGATTTGCTAGAAGGGGTACTTAGTGCGAAGAAGGTGAAAGAACAGGAAAACTCTGTTCAGCCACATGAGGAATTGATGGAGATTCCACTAGAGGAAGGTCGTCCGGAGTACATGTTTTGCATGTAAATGTGGTGTTTTTCTCATATTCTGAATTAGGATTTTATGATGATTTTAGTAGTTCTTTAGCAAGTTTTGTTAGGTTTTTCATTTGTTTTCTCGTTTTGTTGACTTTCTTGATTCTTGTTAATTTTACGTTTAAATTGGGTTGAATAGTTTCAATTAATTGGAGGTTTGGTGTAATTTTGGATTTTTATGTTTAAAATTCCTATTTTTATAGGTAAAGGCGTTGAAGGATAAAAGTACTAGCCAAGGCAAGCCAAACTCCAATCCAAAAGAGGCTCAAAAATGCCCAAACATTCTAGAATACTAGCCAACCCGTGCCACAACTTGCCAAAGTAGGCGCCAGACCTCAGCGTTTGCCAAGATTCACGCCAGAATTCACGCCAAACTGCCACACTGGGTGCTGTACCGACACTGGGTTACCCAGTGTCCGATCAGCGCCCGGCAGCTCCCGCCAGCCCAGCGCGCACATGCTACCGACAGCGCCTGCTGAGACCGCGCGCCTGCTTCTAGCGCTCGCCAAATCCTGCGCCCAACCTCACGCCAACAGCGCCCGGCGCTTGCCAGGACTCACGCCAGCGCTCGCCACGACCAGGCCCACACCCGCCCGCAAGCTGTCGACCCCTAACGCTCATGAGCGCCCGAGCTCGGCCATGGTCGAGCCACCTCGGCCAAATGCGAGCCATGGTCGAGTCACCTTGAGCCAAATTGTGCCAAGCAGCTAGCCATGGGTCTAAGAAGGTGCCTCCGGGTCAAACTTAGTCAAAATCGGGATTTTCATGCCTTAAGGGCTATTTTGGCCCATTTAAACCCAATTACACCTAGTATAAATAGACTACAACCCTCATTTTGTAAAAAATAACTCCCTTCCCAACCCTAACTTGGGTTTGGGATCAAATTACTCTCAAGCTCTTGGATAATCTTCTTTTCTTAGGTTTTAGATTTAATTTCAAGTTTTGATGTAATTTATTTTCCTAGTTTTAGATTTACTTTCATGCTTGGACTTGGGTTTGTAAGTCTAAGAAGAATCAAAATACTCCTTTGGATTGTTACTTTTGATGCAATTACATTCAAGCTTTGCTTTATTTTTTAATTCTAGTAAGTTTCCTTTCAATTTTATGTTTTATGCTTTATTTCCATGCTTTGTTCTTCATTTCCATGCTTGTTCTTCATGTTATGCCTTTTGTCTTAGCACCTTGAATTCAAGTTAGATCTTAAGAATTGGTTATGGAATCTAGATGAGTGACACATCTAGTTCATAGACCGAGTCTTAGATCGTCTTGATTTTGAGTTTTTCCTATTCTTTATTTGCAATTTAATTTTCATGCATAGTTTTAGCTTAAATCCTAGATCTATTGCTCGATGCTTGTTATTTCACGTAAAGTTTTAGACTTTCTCATTAATTTTCATTGCTCTTGCTAGTTGTGCTTTCAGTTTTAGAAAATTTAAATTATTTAGGATTTTATGCATAGTTGTACCTTGTGCATGCATGCTTGTACTTGGTGAAACATTGCATTTTCTTTCTTATTTTCATTATTGCTTTGCATTTTCTATTTGAGGCTTATGACGAGGCATACGACCAACTTGCACTTTCATTTTCTAGAATAGTTTAGATAGTTTAATTGCTTTATTTTCATTTTCCTTTACTTTTCAAGGCTTGAAACACATAGATTCTTACGACCGAATCGATTTCCGATAATACCAAGCCAAGAACCCATTGATATATTTCAACACCACTAAAACTCTTCTAACAAAATGGCGCCTTTGCGACTCGGCTTGGTTAAGGCTTTTGATTTGATTGTAGTTTCATTCTATTTTTAGCTTGCTTTATTTGACGTTTTTGTTAAGTATGTTAGGTAATTCTAGCTTTGGTGGATACATTCCCAACATGGGAGGGCATGGTGCAAACCATGTTGGGAATGGAATGATGTATAATGGATTTGGCAACATGGGAGGGCATGGTGAGAACCACGTTGCCAATGGTGGATTCAGCTATGGTCGACCCAACATGGGAGGGCATGGTGCAAACCATGTTGGGTCGAGCGGCTTCTTGGGTTCAAATGGTTCGTATGGAGGTTACAGAGCCCCTACTCCTCAATTTCCGAATATGATGATGGAGGCTTCGTTAATCCAAACGGGATAGTTCATAACCAAACCCCGAATTCCACTCCGTATGGAGGATATGGTGCTTCCAGTCACTTTCCGAATATGCATACACCAACATCCGATCCATATGATGGTTATAGAGTTTCCACTCCCTATCCGAATATGTATAATGGTGGCTTTGGGAATCCCGGCCTGGGTGGAGGTCCTCTTACTTCGAATCTCAATTTTGAGATGCGCATAACCCTATTCGCTAAATATCACGAGGCTTTTGCGTTGTTTGGAGGTCCGAGTGCTAATATCGATAGTGGCCCCCCCATCCGCACTATGAGGGATGTTAACCGACCGTTTGTGTGATGTGCATGGTGTGGAACTTGTGATCATACTATCAATTCTTTCCCTTTAACTTCCTCGTGCAATATGCCGATGCCTCGTTCAGAGGATGTGTATGGGGTTCATGGATATCAAGCGGGACCCTCTTGTGCTATGCCTTCTTTTGCTTCACCGCCGACTCATAATCCTCTTGTTACTCCTCACGTGGTCCCACTTCTCCCAGTGAATGATCCTACCCCACCCTCCGATCTGACTCTCATGCTCGCTATGCATTCTTTTCCCATAGCGTCGGACTCACTCGATACTATCCTTTATAAGTGTGGGGTTGTTGATAATACGGTCATCTCGCCGTCGAAGGAGGAGGTGTTTTCAATTCCGAGTATTTTTACTCCTCTTGACCCCCTACCCTTTACTTCAGAATAATCTTGTGAAGAGTGGGTGTATATGGACTTCATCAAGGCCACGGTCGAACGAATTTGTTTGGATGATATGAGTGTTTTGCATGTAATTGTTGTGTTTTTCCTTGTGTCTTTAGTTAGAGTTTAACGTCGTTTCTAGTAGTTTAGAGTCATTTTTCATTAGGTTTTAGGTCTTTTTCTTGTTTATTATATTTTTGGCTTTAAGTATACTAAATGTGAGGTGTTTGTGCTATTTTTGGGTTTTTAAGTTTGAATTCTTGTTTGGTAAGGGGCTAAAAGGGATTATATTCGCTCAGTGAATGTCTCAGTTGTCGTAATGCAAGCATAACTCCAGAACCACTTGTTCCATTTGCCTCCACTTTATACCATTGGAAATCTGAGAGAATTGTCTAAAACCTTTATGTTTACAAAAATTCCAAATTTTGAGTTTAAGAATGGTAAAAAGCAGCTTTAAGTGGAGACAGTTCGTCGTCACCTCACTTGTGGCAGGTTTTGGTGCGGAGCCCATAACTCTAGGAGGAAATTTCCCAATGACACAACTCAAAATCAATATGATAGACAAGAGAAAGGGATACATTTTATATGAAGACATCATTGGCTAATTCTGAAGTTTTGGCAGTTGATCGACTGGATTTCTGTCAATCGACTGCCTGACAGAGAGTCAGCTGTTCGAGACTGGGCAGTCGATCGACTGATTTGTCAGTCGATCGAATGCGACGCTGGGAATTCGGCGATTTTGATTTTTTTTGGATGTTTTTGCCCCTACAAACAACTATATAAAGCCCACACCTTGCAACATTGAAAGAATAACTCCCCTCCCAACCCAAGCTAGGGTTTGGGATCAATTTACTCACAAGCTCTTGATAATTTTCTCTTTTCTTAGGTTTTAGATTCAAATTCAAGTTTTGATGTAATTTCTTTTCCAGATTTAGATTTACTTTCATGTTTGGCCTTGGGTTTGTAAGCCAAAGAAGAATCCAAATACTCCTTTGGATTGTTACTTTTGATGCAATTACATTCAAGCTTTGTTTCATTTTCTAATTCAAGTAAGTTTTCTTTCAATTTCATGTTTTATGCTTTAATTCCATGCTTTATTCTTCATGATATGCTTTTAGCCTTAGCACCTTGAATTGTGATGAAACATATGATTTGGCTATGGAATCTAGATGAGTGACACATCTAGATCATAGATCGGCTCTTGGATCATCTTGATTTTGAGATTTTGCTATGCTTTATTTGTAATTTTATTTTTATGCATAGTTTTAGGTTAAATCTTAGATCTACTCTTTGTTGCTTGTTATTTTCCTTAAAGTCTTGAACTTTCTTGTTAATCTCCATTGCTCTTTACATCCATGCTTTCAATTCTGCTAATTTCCATTATTTAGGATTTTATGCATAATTGTACCTTGTGCATGCATGCTTGTACATGGTGAAACAATGCTTGTTTTTACTTGTTTTCATTAATTGCTTGCATTTTCGTATTAAGGCATCCGACGAGGCATTCTACCCGCTTGCATTTCAATTTCTAGGATAGTTTAGCTATTTTAATTGCTTTATTTTCATTTTTCTTCATTTTTTTAGCTTGAAACACATTGAAACCTTCAATCGAAACGATTGCCGATAATATCAAGCCATGAACCCGTTGATTTATTTCAACACCACGAAAACTATGAAAACAAAATGGCGCCGTTGCGAATCAGCTTGGTTAAGGTTTTCGATTTGATTGTAATTTCTTTGTGTTTTTGGCTTGTTTTGTTATTTGACATTTTTTTGTTTGAGTATGCAACGCACGTATAACTATAACTATGGTGGATACATTCCCGGCATGGGAGGGCATGGTGCAAACCATGCCGGGAATAAGATATTGTATAATGGGTATGGCAACGTGGGAGGGCATGGTGCACACCACGTTGCCAACGGTGGCTACGGTTATGGGAGACCCGGCATGGGAGGGCATGGTGCAAACCATGTCGGGTTTGATGGTTTTTCGGGCATATATGGTTCCTTGGGGGGTTATGGTGCTCAAAGTTCCTATCCAAACGTGCAAGCCCCGAATTCCCGCCCGTATGGCTATGATACTACTCATTATAATTCAAATATGCGTCACCCGAAGCCCAGCCCATATGGAGCCCCTCCCATTTTTCATTCCAATCCTATGCCGACTACGACTCCAAGTGGAAATATGGGGGGCGGATATTCGAGTCCCACCCCGTATGGTGGTAATGGCATTCCCGTTCATGGTCCGACTATGCATAATGGTCGCTTTGGGAATTCGACCCGTGTCGAGGTTCTTCTACTCCGGATTGCTATTTTGGGACGAGCATACCCATATCCCCTCAAGATCTCGAAGAGTATGAGTTGTTTGGTGGTCCGGGCTCCAATATCACATGTGGCTCTCCCATCCGCACTATGGTAGATGTTAGTAGACCTTTTTTGGGATGTGGGTGGTGTGGATCGCGTGGTCATGTTACCGATTGCCCGGAACTCTCCTCGCCGTCGGAAGAGGACTTGTTTTCATTTTCGGATGATTTTAACTCTCTTGATCCTTTGCCCTTTACTTCAAAAGAATCTTGTGAATAATGGGTATATATGGAATTCGTCAAGGCCAAGGTCGAACGGGTTTATATTGAGAATTTTATTAATGAGGACGTGGTTGGCCCGGACATCGATATTGAGGGATGTTGTGAGGATGAGCCCATTTTTCTTGAAGATGAGCCCCTTGTTCTTGACGATGAGTACGTTGTGCCTCTATGTGCCCCCGGTTTACGTGAAGATGATTCTCGGTGTGCCGTTGAGGGCAACGACATATTTTTGGCAGGGGAGGTGGCGATCATTGATGAGAAGATTGGAGAGTTTGAAGAACTTCTTGGGGTAGAGATTTTTGATGATGGGTTAGGAGTCGACTCCGTCGAGAAGCTTGAAGATTTTCTTGGAGTGGAGATTGTTGATGATGGGTTGAGAGTCGTTTCCATCAAGAAACTTGAGGATTTTCTTGGGGTGGAGATTATAGAGGATAAGATGGGAAGACTTGATGATTATCTCGAGAAAGAGGAGGAGTGCAAGTCGATTACCATCTTGGCTAGCTCGAACCGAGGTGAAGAGGAGAGGTCGGTTGATATTCTTAAAGTTCTCAAGGGGAATATTGGTTGGAAACCCGGAGTGATAAAGGGAGCTAGCCCTTGGACTTACTTGCATAAACTTGTTTTGGAGGATGATGTCACACTACCTCGAGAATTTCAAAGGCATTTGAATCCAAAATTTAAGAAGTCCGTGGACGACGAAAAGATGACCGAGGACGAAAAAGGAAGGTTGATGGCCCCGAGGGATAAAACGGGATGGAGGATGTTGGTCGATAATGAAAAGTTGAATGTGGCTACCAAGAACGATCGTTTCCCTTCCCCGTTGCTCGACCACATGTTAGAAAAGATACCCGGCCATTACTCCTTTTGTTTTTGGGATGAGTCCTAGGGTCACTTCAAAACAACAATTCCACCCGAAGATCTACCCATGACGACTCCCATTTGCCCGATGGAATCACTAACCGGCCACTATTCTTTTCAATTCCTAGATGAGTCATCGGGCCACTACAAAACCACCATTTCACCCGACCATCGAGCCGATATGATACGTGTAACGTTTGATTTTTGGCGGATCTTTTATGAACTATGTAATGCGCCAAGAATGTTCCAACGAGTGGATCCTCCTGACAAGGAGGAAATTGTGTTAGTGGACCCTCCCGTTATCTTTCCACCTTGACCAAAAGGAAGTACGTCAAGCTAGTGACGTAAAACAAGTGCTTCTTGGGAAGAAACCCAAGTTCTTCTCGTTTATTTCTTTTATTTTCTTTGTTTCTTACTTTCTTTCTTCTTAAAACGAAAATCCAAAAACATTTGAGAAAATAAAATAAAAAATTTGAGTTCATGTACATATTTCCTTGTGTTTTTAATTTCGTGTGATTCTCTTTTCTAGGTTTTGTTTGTTGACTCCAAACTTGGTCGAATGGATAGGTGAGTAGCATTCGTGGATCCGAGAGTTACTAGCCATGCTCGATTTTTTCTTGAATTGCTTGATTTTTAGGTGGACCCCACCGAGCTCGACCCAAACTCGCTCGGTTGAGGGAGTTTCTATTCACACCCCTTTTACTTGATTCTCATTAAAATGTAATGAGGGCATTGCATGGTTTAAGTGTGGGGTGGGTAGGTGGTTAGGGTCCGGGGTTTACAAGCATGTTTAGTCATTCTTAACTCGAGCCTTGGCGAAGTGACGCATTCTTGGTGAAGTGACGCTTACTACTTGCGCTTTTATATGGTTGAGTCAATTTTTGTGTCTTTTGAGTCGTTATTACATTGTTGAACAACTCCACATGCTTGGAAGTTTGAATAGTTTACTTGTCGAGTTTTTGTATGTTTATGTCCTCTTGTGTGAGGGGTTGAATTTGTGTGCTTCGTCCAAAATCCGCCCATATATATATATATATATATATATATATATATATATATAATCAACATTTTCTCGTGAAAAGATTGTAACATTCTAAAAGATCTTTTGATTTCGCTCCCAAATTCGGTGCAAACTAGTGAGTAGCCTTGTGTGAATTATCGGCTTTCTTGCTCTTTTATGGAAATTGCATTGAGGAGGTTTGATTTTGCTCGTACATGATTGAATTCGAAAATGACCTCGAGGCACATATATCACCCTTGTTCCGGCCATATCCATATATTTAAGCTACTTTAAAAATCCCAAATGAGCCCCCTTGAGCCTTTATCCTGTTTCTTGTTAGTCGAGCTCGATTTTAGCTCTTGTATCTTCATGAATTGTGAAGTAAGAGGGTGTGTTGTTAGTTGACAAGAAATGTGAGGAAAATCGATTGTGGGTTTCGGGTTTTGAGTTGCTTATACAAAAAAAAAAGAATAAAACTCCAACACAAATCAAGAAAAGTGATAAAGTGTGCGATCATGTGAAAAGCCTAATTCAAAAAGCTTAATTTTAGTAAAAAGAAACAAATTCAAAAAGCTTCTAAGTGTTGTGAGATAAA
Source organism: Phtheirospermum japonicum (assembly GCA_014905375.1). Taxonomy (NCBI): domain Eukaryota; kingdom Viridiplantae; phylum Streptophyta; class Magnoliopsida; order Lamiales; family Orobanchaceae; genus Phtheirospermum; species Phtheirospermum japonicum. Next base: position 115,622 of record BMAC01001563.1, read on the forward strand.
AAGTCGGGAARGTGGGTGAATGAAAGGGTTTCGAATGAGAGATTGGTAAATTGGGAAAGGTGAAGCGATTATAAGCTTTGGGTTTTAGAGAGTAGGATTTTGTGTGTTATTGATCACGTTTGATCGTGTGTTAACCACTATATCCATATATTCCATACCTTACCAAAGAGCCAACATTACAACCCATAATAAAGATCTCTTTCAATTCTTGTTTGGTCATGTTTGAGCGTCCGATTTGTGAAATTTTGACGAGTGCATGCATTGTCCGATTCGAGCGTATACACGTCCCATATCAAACACTTGAGCGAATACCCTCAAATTTACATTTGTGAGGAAGTCATCGATTTGGCTTGCATTTGAGAAAGAGTAATACGAGCAATGCTTGACGATAGCGAGTTTATGTTGATACTTCCATCATATTAAATAAGGATAAGCACAAGGATTTTTCTTTTTACATAATGTTCATTGCATGTACACTCTCGATTCTTTTCGTTGTTCGAGGATGAATAAACCGATAAGTGAGGGCAACGATATATTTTTGGCGGGGGAGGTGGCGATCATTGATGAGAAGATTAGAGAGTTTGAAGATCTTCTTAGGGTAGAGATTGTTGATGATGGGTTAGGAGTCGACTCCGTCGAGAAGCTTGAAGATTTTCTTMGGGTAGAGATTGTTGATGATGGGTTAGGAGTCGACTCCGTCGAGAAGCTTGAAGATTTTCTTGGAGTGGAGATTGTTGATGATGGGTTGAGAGTCGTTTCCATCAAGTTTCCTAGTTTATGCACAAGACTTTAATTATTCCTAGATTGTGTTTAGGATTTGTTTTTAGGATTTTACCAAGTTTAGGATTCTAGGTTGTCTATTTAAGACACAAGAACTCCTAATACTTGGATACACTTTGACGCACGGAATTCTTGAGAAGAAGGACGCACGACCCAAGACGCAGAGAAGAAGAACACGAAGAAGTGATATCTACTTGGAGCCAACGTTCGTGATAAACAAGATCTTTGAAGTTGCGTGACCGACGAAGAAGATCTTGCCATTCCGGCAACAAGTATTTAGTATCAAGTTTCTTG